>JAJPUD010006055.1:107116-139877 GCA_023553655.1 Myrmecobius fasciatus | reverse complement strand
GAATTTATCTGCCAAGGGATAGTCAGGAACTATATGAACTAAATTACAAAACACTTTCCACACTAATCAAATCAGACCTAGTCAATTGGAAAAACTTAAAATGCTCATGGCTAGGACGAGCGAATATAATAAAAATGACAATACTACCCAAACTAATTTACTTATTTAGTGCCATACCAATCAAACTCCCAAGAAATTATCTTACAGATCTAGAAAAAATAGTAGCAAAGTTCATTTGGAAAAACAAAAGGTCAAGAATTTCAAGGGGATTAATGAAAAAAAAGGCTGACGATGGTGGACTTGCTGTACCAGATCTAAAACTATATTATAAAGCAGCGGTCATCAAAACCATTTGGTACTGGCTAAGAAATAGAGTAGTTGATCAGTGGAATAGGATAGAATCACAAGACAAACTAGGCAATAACTATAGCAATTTGGTTTTTGATAAACCCAAAGACCCCAGCTTTGGGGATAAGTATTCACTATTTGACAAAAACTGCTGGGAAAACTGGAAACTAGTGTGGAAGAAATTAGGGCTTGACCCACATCTAACACCACATACCAAGATAAGATCTAAATGGGTTCATGATCTGGATATAAAGAGTGATACTATAAGTAAATTAGAGGAATGTAATATAGTTCACCTCTCAGACCTTTGGAGATGGAATACATTTATGTCCAAAGAAGAACTGGAACTCTTAATTGAAAACCAGATAGATAACTTTGACTATATTAAGTTAAAAAGTTTTTGTACAAACAAAATCAATGCAGACAAGATTAGGAGGGAAGTAATAAATTGGGAAATCATCTTTACATTCAAGGGTTCTGATAAAGGTCTCATCTCAAAAATATATAGAGAATTGTCTCATATTTATAAAAATTCAAGCCATTCTCCAATCAATAAATGGTCAAAGGATATGAACAGACCATTTTCAGAGGATGAAATTAAAACTATTTATAGTCATATGAAAAGGTGCTCCAAATCACTGTTGATCAGAGAAATGCAAATCAAGACAACCCTGAGGTACCACTTCACACCTGTCAGATTGGTTAAAATGACAGGAAAAGTTAATGATGAATGTTGGAGGGGTTGTGGGAGGGCTGGGACACTGATGCATTGTTGGTGGAGCTGTGAACGGATACAGCCATTCTGGAGAACAATTTGGAGTTATGCTCAAAAAGTTATCAAACTGTGCATACCCTTTGACCCAGCAGCATTTCTATTGGGCTTATATCCCAAAGAAATCATAAAGGAAGGAAAAGGCCCCACATGTGCAAGAATGTTTGTGGCAGCCCTTTTTGTAGTGGCTAGAAATTGGAAATTGAATAGATGCCCTTCAATTGGAGAATGGCTGAATAAATTATGGTATATGAACATTATGGAATATTATTGTTCTGTAAGAAATGACCAGCAAGATGATTTCAGAGAGGCCTGGAGAGACTTACATGAACTGATGCTAAGTGAAATTAGCAGAACCAGGAGATCATTATACACGGCAACAACAGTACTATATTACAATTAATTCTGATGGACATGGATCTCTTCAACAATGATATGTTTCAAACCACCTCCAATTGTTCACTGAAGAAAGCCATATACACCCAGAGAGAGGGATGCGAAATGTGGACCACAACATAACATTCTCATACTCCTTGATTGATGTTTGCTTACATTGTGTTTCCTTTATCTGATATATCGTTTGTGTAGATAAGATTTTTCTTGCACAACAATGATAAGTTTGGAAATATGTATACATATATTCAATTTGCCAATATTTTAACATAATTAACATGTAGTGGATATCCTGCCATCTAGGGAAGGGGTGGGGAAGTTGGGGGGAAAAATTTATAATGGAAAGCTATGTAAGGGTTATTGTTGAAGAATTACCCATACATATGTTATGCAAATAAAATAAAATTAAAAAAAAAAAAAAAGAAAATCCCAAATGGAGTCCCAAGGAAACAGATATGACTGAAAAATGACTATACAAATTTTTAAGAGTTTAGAGAAAAAGAGAATTCCATGATCTTAGAAGTTGTTGCCTTTTTTAAAAGCAAAGTTGAAAAGAAGAAGAAGGAAAGGTTCAATGTCTGACACTGGTGAAATAAAGATGAAAAACAATGAACAGAAGAGAGAAGTGGCCAACTTTTATTTTGCTACTGATTTCTCTTTTTGGAGAAGATAATTATTCAAGTCAAAAGGGAAAAAGGAAAACTATCCATAGCAAGTTAAACTCCAAGATAAGATGGATAATAAATGCTAATAGAGTACTTAACCTAAACTAATCCATAATGAATAACACTGCAGGTACTGAAAGGAATGATACATAAGTGTTGAAAGTATATTGAAAGTGTTGAAATCTTGCCAGTGCTCTTTGAAAAACTTTGAAAAACATCAAGAACAGCAGAGGAAAGGTAGATCTAGAGACAAACAGCTTAATTTTTTTTAAGACAAAGAAAAAGAAAAGAAAATTTTAAAACTATATCACAGTGAACTTGATTTCAATTCTTGGCAAAAATTCTAGAACATATTAAGTAAATTATTTGTAACATTTTAGAAGAGAAAATGATTATCACTTAGAGCTAGTACAGGTTCATCAAGCATCATTCATGCCCGACTCAAAACATTTTTGTCCAGATCATTAGATTCATAGATTAGGAGATTTTTATAAATATAACATACCTGAATTCCAACAAAGTATTTGACACTTTCTCATACTAAAAAAAAAAATCCTTTTGGATAAAATGGGATGACATGGGTTTGGTGATAATATAATTAGGTATATTAAGAACTAGTTGAGTAAACAAAAGTGTTATTAGTGAACTGATGTCAATTTGGAGAGGTTTCTGAGAGGGAGAATGTTTCTAGAATTTGCCTTTTGCCTTCTGACCAACATTTTTATTAATAATATTGTTAAAAGAATATATAGCATTTTTCCAAATTTGCAGCTGACATTAAAGTGAGTACAACAAATATTCATAACAAGCATGCAACATGCAGGGGACTACAGTGAAAAAAATATAGACAAAATAAAGTAATCTTTGCTTCAAAAAGCTCATATTCTAAATATATCATGTATGCAGATAATAAAATACCAAGTTATGTGAGAAGGAACAGAGAACTAATAATTTTATGAAGATTATACCTGAGCTATTTTTTTTTAATGTAGATAATGTTTTCTTAGAGGCTGAGGTCAAAGAGAAATGTTTTCTGTGCAAAAGAAGACGGATAACTTTTTACAAAACCTGAAGATGAAATGCTAACTTTTGTAGTTTACTTTAGCTAGAATGTAGAGTATGTGAGTTGAAGGTAGATTTGGGAAAGATTTAAATTCCATACTGATGGGATTATATTTCTTTCTAGAGATGATAAGTAGGTAAGTCTCAAATGATCTACTAGTGTCTCGTTTCATTTAGATCCTGAGCTTGAACTATCAGATTGACCTCAATCAGTTCTGAGCCATAAAAGGTGGTTTTCAAGGAACTCAATGATTCTTAAGTTTTTCTTTCTTGACCTGTTTTCTAGATTAGTTATTTTTATAGTTAGTTACATCAAGTGGTCTGCCAACATCAGTCTCTTTCACATTGTTCTGAACTTTCTTATTGAAAGATCATGTTCCATTTAGTTCATTCCATTTTTGAGGGTTCATGTTCTATTTGTCAGATAGCGGTTTTTATTTATTTTTCCCACTAGTATATTCCCACTTAGGAAACTCATATCTGAGACATATTTGTCTTGCCATCTTCCTGTATGATCTTGAACTAAGAACTAAGTTCTGAAGTGTTACCCTTTGGTCACATAGGTCATTGTTTTATGTGGTATTCTCTTCACTCTTAGCTGGGGTATTTATGAGAGAAGTAGAGTCTCCTAGAAGAATAAAAAAAGGGCATTTTGGAACTAAACTAGGAAAAGAAAGGCATAATTGAACAGAGAAATTAGAGTTTTTTGAGTCTTATTTTGCTTCAGTTTTCTCTACCAAGGAAAATAAATCTTAAAATGATGATGACAAAACAAAAACGACTAATAAAGGAATGATCCTCAAGATAAGGAAGGAAATAGTAAAGGAGCACTGAGTTGCCCAAGATGAATTCATGTGAATTAGCCTAGGTAAATTACATCCTAGGGTAGAGAAAGACCTAGTGAATCACTCCCTATGGCACTGGAAAAATCATGGAAAGTGAGAGAGGTACCACAAAATTGTAGAACAGCATAAGTCCCATTTAAAAAAAAAAAGCAAAAGAATAGTCTATATGCTCATGATGGGCCAATGAGCTTGATTTGGAATGCTGAGAAAATTCCAGACAAGAAATAGTTAGCAAACATCCAGAAAAGGAACCAGCAATTACCAAACCATCATGGCTCCATCAGGAATAGGTCAAGTCAGATTCTTTCATTGGCTTTTAGAACAATAAGGCAAAAGTGCATAAAGAAGAAAATTATATGTTTATAGGTTACATGAATTTGGTTGAGGATGTAATAACATTTCTGATAATTTCATGAAGGAAATAGAGAAGCATAGACTAAGTGAGAATGCAGTTTGATTCAGAATTGGCTGGATGACTGGACTCAGAGTCATTGCTAATAATTTAACCTCAACATGGAGAGAGGTCTTTACTGAAGTATTGCAGAAATCTTATTCTTGGCTATGTGCTGTTTAACATTTTTATCATTTAAGTAAATAAAATGTATTTAGATTATTTAGATAATAGATGGCATATCCACCAAATATGTAGTTGACACAATTTTGGGTCAAAGAATAACTAAATGACACATTGGCTAGATTACTAAATCAAGAATCAGAAAATCCCAAATTTAAATCTAAGATTGAATGCTTGCCAGATGTGCGATTTTAAGCAAATCACTTATTTTCTATTTGTCTCAGTTTCACCAACTGAAAAATAGGGGCAAAATCACCTACTTCTCAAGGTTGTTCTGAGGATATAGTGGGATAATTTTTGTAAAGTACTTAGCACAATGCCTGGCACATAGTGGGCACTATATAAATCTTAACTATTATTATTATTACTAAGACATTTCATGAGAAAATGTGGATCTGAGAGGATCAACAGACAGGAGCATTTGGGCTAAATTTAATAAGACAAAATTCATTTGGATTGAATGCAAAATAGTTTACCTGGCCACATACAAAAAAATCAATTAAACAAATATAAGATGGTATAAGTATAGTTAGACAGCAGTTATTCTGGAAAATATCCAGTGAATTTACAAGATTACAAACTTAATATAGATGATCAATACAATGTGGAAGCCAAAAAAATATTGTTTTAGGCTGCATAAAAGGAGGCATAATTTCTAAGAACAGAGAGGGAATAATTCCACCATGATCTTCTTAATCAGCATTCATTGTGAATATTGTGTTGAGTTCTGGGAGTCACAGTTTAAAAAAACTATTGATATTAACAAATTGGAGAATGTCCAGGACAGGGTCACCAAAATTGTGAATGCTATAAGATTGTGTTATACAAAGATTAATTAAAGGAAATGAGGATTTTTAGCTTGGATGGGGAAAAAAAAGACTTGGGGAGAGGGTACAAAACTGAGATATGGGTATATGATGGCTGTCTTCAATAGGATGTACTGTCATATGGATAAAGTAAAATATATATACACAAAGATGAATACATTTCTTCTTCAGTATAAAACCACTATTTAGTGAGAAATTTTCAAGAAAAATACAAGAAAAATAAAATATTCTTATTCTCAATGTTCTGAAATTCATGTTAGCCATAAAATGATCCATCATCTCCTTATATACTATGCAAATTCAAATACAATGATCTTCACCAAAAAATCCACCATTTTATAATATTTCATGTATTATAATATATTTCTGTTAGAACTTGTTTCAAGAAACCTCTATACTCGGGATTGAAAAAATGATCAAATGTAATATGAAATGAATGTCACTTAGATCATTTAGATTTTGAATTATTCCTCAAGGACTTGATATACACAAGAGTTTATTTGGTAAGGAAATCTAAAGACAGAGAGATTAACATAACTTTTTTTTCATTTCCTCTATTTCATAGATTTCTGTCTTACCTTGAAAACTTGTGAAATGTTTATGCACTTTTTTGATGTAAGAAGGTCAAATTTTAGGATGGTAAACATTTTTAGTATTGGATTTTTAAAGTTATCACAAATTTTAATATATATGGGGTTGATCTGTCATTTTACTTTTTATTCCCTGGAAAAGTAGAAAAACAATTTTTTCTCATATGTCATTAAAATATGTTAGTATGTTATTCTATAAGTCAAAAAATAAAGGCTTCAAACAATAATTATTTATCTGACCAAACTGAATATAATCCTAAAAGGGAAAATGGATCTTTCATGAAATAGAAGACTTTCTAATAAAGAAAGATATGAAGAAATATTGTGAAATGCAAACACAGGAATCAAAAGAGATATACAAAGAAATATATTTGATCAATAAGGAGGGATTATGCAAGGATGAAGTATTTTTGTTCTAATAGGAGGAGAAGAATCAAGTAACCCTTCCAAGCCTAGTCACAGAGGGAATTTAGGAGGAAGAAGATCTGAAAACAGTTTTCTTATATTTTGAAAATTTTAGAAGGAAGGAGGAAGGAAAGAAGGAAAAGAGGAAGTTAGGGAGAGAGGAAAGCAGAGAGAAAGGGTGGGAGGGAGAAAGAAAGAAGGAAGAAATGAAGGAAGAAAGGAAGGAAGGAAAGGATGGAGGAGGGAAGAAGGGAGAGAGGAGGAAAGGAAGGGAGAAAGGTAAAGATAGAGGGAGGGAGGGAGGGACAAATGCAGGGAAGGAGGGAGGGAAGGAGGAATAGAGAAAGGAAGGAAGGAAGAGAAGAAGGGAGAGAGAGAGGGAGGAAGGAGGGAAGAAGAGAGAGGGAAAAAGGAAGGAAAAGAGGGAGGGAAAGAGGAAGAGATGGAAGGAGGGAAGGAGAGACAGAGGGAGGAAGGAAAAGTACCCTGGGGAAGAAAAAGACATAAATGGAGTACTACTTCCTATCTCATGTAATGAGGAGATTATATAAACATGAAGGAAAGGATAGAGGGGACAGTCTAGATATGAATCATGAAAGAAGGGGGTTGGCACTACACACTTGTCAGATTGGCTAAAAAGACAGGAAAAGATAATGATGAATGTTGGAGGGGATATGGGAAAACTGGGACACTAATACATTGTTGGTGGAGTTGTGAATTTATCCAAATATTCTGGAGAGCAATATGGAGCTATGTCTAAAGGGCTACCAAACTGTGCATACCTTTTGATCCAGCAGTGTCTCTACTGGGCCTGTATCCCAAAGAGATCATGAGGGAGAGAAAAGGACCTACATGTGCAAAAATGTTTGTAGCAGACTTTTTTGTAGTGACAGGGAATAAGAAACTGAGTGATGCCCATCAGTTGGAGAATGGCTAATTAAGTTATGGTATATGAATATTATGGAATATTATTGTACTGACAGCAATCAGCAGAATGACTTCAGAAAGGCCTGAGAGATTTACATGAACTGATGCTAAGTGAAGTCATTAGAATCAAGAGATTATATACAGCAACAAGAAGATTATATAGTGATCAATTCTAATGGATGTGGCTCTTTTCAATAGCAACATGATTCAGGCCAGTTCAAATGGTCTTGTGTTGAAGAGAGCCATCTGCACCCAGAAAGAGAACTGTGGGAACTGAGTATGGATCACAATATAGTGTTTTTATATTTTGTTGTTGTTGTTGTTTGCTTGTGTTTTGTTTTCTTTCTCATTTTTCCCCTTTTTGATCTGATTTTTCTTGTGTAGCATAATTGTGGAAATATATATAGAAGAACTGCACATGTTTAATATATATTGGATTACTTGCCATCTAGGGGAGGGGTTAGGGGAAGGGAGGAAGAAAAAATTTTGGAACATAAGGTTTGCAAGGGTGAATGTTGAAAACTATTTATGCATATGCTTTGAAAATAAAAAGCTTTTCTTTAAAAAAAAGAAAGACACTGATTTCCACATACCTGCCCTTAATTCTCCTGGTGATATATGTTTCCAGGGTAAAAAACAAAAAGTTGTTCAACTGGTGAATAAAGAAAAAGAAAGAAAGAAAGAAGGAGGTTGGGATGCAGACTACAGACATCTTACAGAGGCAATTTATGTACAATAGAATGTTCGCTTGGAGTAAGGTAGATATGAATTCAAATCAAGTTTTAGACATTTACTACCTGGGTGACTCAGGGCAAATCATTTAACTTATATTTGCCTCATTTTTCTCAACTATAAAATAGGAATAATAATAGCACCCACCTTGCAGGATAGTTGTGGAAAACAAATGAGATAATATTTGTAAAAGTTTTCAGCATCATGCTTGGCACATAGTAAGTGAGATATAAGTACTTATTCCCTTCTCTTCCCTTATGTACCATACAACAGAGGACTCAATATACATATGCTCAAACACAAATAATTTGATTCAGAAATATTAACAGAAAATCAAGTAGGGATAAGAAGAGAATGAGAATTAAGAGTTGATATTAAGCTAAGGAAAAAATATCTTTAAAGGATAAAGCATGAAAGGAAGATTGCTCAAGGAAATAAAAAAATGATGAGAATAGGTGATTTGAGGACTGGGCAAGAAGAAGAGTGATGGAATAAAATAGATTACATCAAATACAGATCACTGCTATTGAGCATATTTCTTACTTCTTAGTGCCATCTGCTCTATAGAGAGTGGGATAGGAAGCAACTAAATTTATAAAAGATATGATAAAGGGAAATACACAGAACAATATAACATAAAATACACAGAAAACAATAACAAAATGGTGAATGAGATGAATTCACCTCCAAAATGGAGGAGGCCATCAGAATGGATTCAAAGCCAGAATTCAACAATAGGTTGTCTATAAGAAATACACTTACAAAGGAAAGGAAAGAGCAGAATTAAAATAAAAGGCTAGAGCAAAATCTAGTATGCTTTTAGGTGACCTTTAAAAAAAATAGATAGTAATCATAATTCCAAGCAGGCAAAGAAAAAAAGAGATTTGATAAAAAGAGATAAATAGCAGGAGAGGGAGGGAGAGAGTAAAAATATTTGTAGAACATATTTTTATTTTGGGATTTCATGTAATGATACACCTAAAGGATTTATATGTATAAAACTATAAAACATTTCTACAGAAATACAGAACCAAGTGAGAAAATATTAATAAATTAATTATTGAGATGCCAATTTAATAAAAAAAAGATAAAAAGTACTTAAATTCATTTGATTGGTAAGACAATTTGCTAAATAATTTCTTTAGAGAGATTTAAAAGAAAAAAAAAGAAAATCCATCTGGAAAAAAGACATCAAGATTTTCAAGGGAAATGATGGTAAAAATGGGGAAAATAGCATTTGGTTACATAAGATTTCAAAGTATTCTCCAGGGCAATAATCATCAAAACTATATGATGTTAGCTAATATATGAAATAAAGATAGAAAAGACAATCAATAGAAGAGATTTGGTATGCAATTTAAGCATGGTAACAGTAGTTAAAAAGCCTGAAAATTTCATTTACTAAGGTAAAGATGGGTTATTTGATAAAATATGCTGGGGAAATCAAAAGTAGTCTGGCAGAAATTAGATTTATACCAATAACTGATATCATACATCACAATAAGTTCAAATAAATGGATATATGGCCTAGACATAAAAGGTTATATAATAAAAAAAATTGAAGAAACACAGCTTTATCACACCTGTGGATAAAGGTCAAGAGACAGAGAATATTATAAAAGGTAAATAGACAATTTTGATTCTAGAAAATTAAAATTTTTAAAAGAAAGCCAATAATACTAAATTAGAGGGCAAACTGTTAATATTTCCAGCAATTTTCTCTAGTACCAAGATCACATTCAGTAGTAGTATGTGTGTCTGCATGTGTGTGTGTGTGTGTGTGTGTGTGTGTGTGTGTGTGTGTATGGTGTGTGTGCTAGATGGTAAAGAAAATAAGGTTTCTCAAGCTGGAGTCAGATAAACTCATCTTCTTGAATTTAAATCTGGTTTCAGATGCTTACTACATGTGTGACCCTAAGTAATTGTTTGCTTCAATTTCCTAAGCAATAAAACTAACTGAAGAGGAAATGACAAATCACTCCAGTATCTTTTTCAAGAAAAACTCAAATAGGGTCTAGAAGAGTTGGACATAACTGAATATTATCAAAAAAATTTATATGTAATGTGTCAGATTCAAATATATACAAATGAAAGCATTCCTCAATAGGATAGGAACAGTTAGTTCCCAAAGGATGAAAATCAAATTATCAATACCTATATACAAATTCTACAAATTAGTAATAATAATTATAATTAGTCAAAACAGTTCTGAGATTCTACCTCATGCTAATTAGACTGGCAAAAATGAGAAAAAGAATGGTAATTGCTGGAGGGTCTGTAAGAAGACAGGAACATTGGTCAATTGTTGGTGAATATGTGAACTGGTTCATCAATTCTATGGAATAATATAGAACTATCTCCAAAAAAGTCATTGAATTAGGTACATACTTTGATCCAGTAATATTATTTTACACCTATACTCCAATAGAGAGTAAAAGAAAGAAGGGGAAGACTTAGATGAAGAAAAAATTTGCTTATTAGGTGGTATTATTGTGGTAAAGAATTCAAAATGAATTCCAATCAATCAAGGGATAGATGATCACATCATACTTCCGAATATAATGAAATTTTATGACATCATAAGTGACAAAAAGGACAATCTCAATGAAACCTGTGTAGCCCTGCATGAGATGATGTAGAGTTAAGTAAGCAAAGTTAGGAGAGCAATTTATATAGTAACAGCACTATAAAGAAAAATTAATTTGAAAGACTTAAGTACTCTACTCATTGAAATGACCACCCAAGACTTAGAAATGATTGACTAAACCTTTTATCCTTTTTCTGACAGAAATGGTGAACACAAGGCACAGAATAAATGGGTGGGTGGGTGGACGGGTCTATCAATATCATGGTCAATGTATAGATAATGTTTGCATTCTTTTCTTGTTACCAAAATTATGTTTTGTTTTGGTTTTTTTCCTTTTGGGGAGAAGTGGGGGTAGAGGAAGATCTAGCAGTAATGCTGTCTGAAGGCAGGAGGGGGGGAAAGGAAAGGAGGAACATTGAAGCATTAAAAAATACTTTTTTTTTTAGGAAAAAGAAAGTACTGAAGTTCAGAATGAAAAATGTCTAGGAGGATTGATTTGAAAACAACATGTTTAAGTTATTATATACTTTAAAATAGTAAATGTTCATTATTGAGAATGTGGATTTTTTTTCCTTTTGGAGAATATACATTAAGTTATTTTTTTTAGTGTTTTTATTAAACAATAAAAAAGAAAGCTTATTAACTTAAATTTGTTGTAAAATAAGTGATGAGGCTAGGGCCTCTCAATCTCTTGTGTTAGATAACTAATTGTTTAATTCCCTGGTATTCTTCACATGCTTTTTGAGGCTCCTGTTACTAAAAGAGAACAAAAAGAACATTCAAAAAATCATTATGTTTGCTCAACAAAATGGATTACTTCCAAGTCTAAAACTCCAACATTTAAAAACTTGGAGGAGGGAGGGGAATACAAGGCATAAATTTACTTCTCAGTCTTGTTAAAAAACCTCAGTCTATATGATATAACATGTCACTCAAGTCCAATTCCTAGGTTTATAATTGGATCTTTTCTGGAGAAAAAATAGGCTACCAGTGATGAGTCTAGGAATTTCTTTCATTCAAAAATCTCCAAAATGAAAAAACAAAACAAAACATCGTTTATAATTTACTTTATTTTATTTTTATAATTATATTCCTAGTATATTACAAACATTAAAGTGATGTGAAAATGCTAGCTATCAAACTATAACTTGGGGAAAACAAGTTGGCAGGAAATGCAATTAGTAATTTTAACTATGAATGTGAATGAGATGAACTCTCCCATAAAACGGAAGTGGATAGCAGACTAGATCAAAAGCCAGAATCCTACAGTATGTTGTTTACAAGAAACACATTTAGAGCAGAGTGGTACCTTCAGAGTAAAGGTAAAAGGCTGGAGGAGAATCTATTATGATTCAGCTGAAGTAAAAATAAAATAAAATAAAATAAAATAAAGCAGGGGTAGTGATCCTGACCACAGATCAAAGGCAAAAATAGATCTAATTAAAAGAGATAAGGAAGGAAACTACATCCTACCTAAGGTACCATAGATAGTGAGGTAATATCAATTTTAAACATATATGCACCAAGTGTTATAGCATCCAAATTCCTAGAGAAGTTAAGAGAGCTGCAAGAAGAATTAGACAGCAAAATTATACAAGGTTCTCAACCTTGCTCTCTCAGAACTAGGTAAATTGAATCACAAAATAAATAGGTAAGGTCAAAACAGAGAAAGAAGATTACAGATCAATTTCTCTAATGAACATTGATGCAAAAATTTTAAATAAAATATTAGCTAAGAGATTACCACAAATTATCCCCAGGATAATACACCATGACCAAGTAGGATTTATACCAGGAATGCAAGGTTGGTTCAATATTAGGAAAATTATTAGCATAATGGACTATATCAGTAACCAAACTAACAAATATCATATGATTATTTCAATAGATGAAGAAAAAACATTTGAGAATGCTAGCTATTATTCTTAATAAAATAATAATAAAGTATAGTGAGGAGTACTAAAAGAAATTAGAAGGAAAAGGAATAAAATACTACTAGCCTTTATATAGTGCTTCAAGATTTGCAATGTATATTGCATATATTAACTCATTTAATCTTCACAAATTTGTAAGGTGTATTATATTAATATCACTATTTTTCAAAGGATGAAGTAGAAATTGAGAAAGATTAAGCCACTTACCTAGGAATACACTGCCTGAGGCAAGATTCAAACTCAAATCTTCCTGAATCCTAGTCTACACTTAGTTCTATCAATTGCAGAATGTTTGGCTCAATTCTTCATCGATAAAATGTGCTAGAGAAGGAAATTTCAGTCTTCTTTCCCAAGAAAATCTCCAATGGGGTCATGAAGTATCAGGCACAATCGAAATAAATGAAAAACAAAATGAAAACTCTGTCCAGAATGTATTCCAAGCATGGTGGCTAACTACTGTTGGACTTCAAGAAGAAGAAATACTGGGGAAAGAGAATGATTTTAGAAAAAAAATTATGTGTTCTATTGTGAATAAGTTGGAAATGAGATGATCATTGTGTACCAATGATCAAGATTTCCCAAAAGGCATTTAGTAGATTGTCCCTCAGGAAAGAGACTGTAGCTAAATACACACACCTGGAGATTATTTTCATAGATATGATCATTGAAGATAAGTTTCCCAAATAAGATTGCATTTAGTAAAAAGAAAATAAGATAGATCATTAAGGGCCTTTATTCTCCTCACTACACTTCTACAATCTAAGAATATCAGCCTTATTACTATTCTTTGCACTCCTGGCTCTTGTCACTCAGTCGTTCATCAACCATTTACTAAGATCTTATTTTGTGCTGGGCATTCTGCAAAATGCTGATGTTACAAACAAAGGGAAGGAGAAGTCTGATCTCCTAGAAGTCACATTCTGTTTTTGGTTTGGGGTGGCGGGTGGGGGTGTTGCAAGGCACTAACAATTGAGGGTTGGGAATTTACTTCCTGTTTGAGGCAGAATTTAAAGCTGTGTCTTGAAGGAAGACAGGAGGGAGAGATAAGGAGGAAGGGCATTCCAGAAGTGAGGGGTAATCAAAGGAAATGCACATTTAGCCAATGGAACATAACCAATGGCAAACTTTACAGAAAATATGAAAAGATCAAATAGCTAAGAAGTTGTGAAATTAATCTGAAAATGTTCTCTGAGACCATCTGCTTGTAAATCACTTCTAGAATATAACTAACAAAAATGATCCAGCCTTGTCTTGAAGGAAGCCATTTTCTTCCACCTTCCTCTCTGGGATAGCTCTAATTAGTAGAAAGTTTTTCACTGTCAAATTTTCCTCTTCACTTCTTGTAAGCACTGATCCTAGTTCTGAGCTCTTGGGGTAAGAAAAAATCTAATCTCACTTCTTCATAATAGATTTTCAAATACTTGAAGATAGTTATCATGATTACCTTAAATCTTCCCTCCTTCAGGCTAATTATTCTCACTTTTTCAACTAGTCCTCATAAACTAGAGCAAGGTTTCTTAAACTTTTTTTCACTTGTGAACTCTTTTCACCCCAGAAATTTTTACTTACCCTGGGTATGCAATTATATAAAATAGATATGCAACAAATTTACTGATGATAAATCATTATATTATGACCCCCTATATTCAGTTATGTGATCCCATAGTTTAAGAAGTTGTAAATTGGAAAACCTAGATGCTATTGGGTTGGAGCAGCCCAAATACAATGCTTGAATCCAGTGAATTTTAAAAACATATAGAATTCCATAAGGTAGGAAGTCTACGGGACCAGGAAAACACAGGAGATTATTCATTCTTCTAAATCCAAATCCAGGTTAGTGGTGGAAGGGAGATATCTACATCGAGAAGAACAACAATAACAAAATGAAAAGGTCAGTGGGGGAAAGGATGAATCTTAATAATTTACCTCATTCAAAGAATGTCAGTCCATCAACCATCATTTAATACATACCCAATATGTGACAGGCACTGTGATAAACTCTCCAGATACAAAGAAAGGCAAAAGACAGTCCCTGCTCTCAAGAAGCTATAATCAAATAGCTATGACAGCATATTCAATATCACTATGCTATACTCACAATAAGCTATTAGCTGACCACTCAGCTCCAAGAAATGTAGCTATGATCTTGGACATTCACAATTATTTATGGCATCACAAAGATAACTCTTCAAAGACCTCTAATAATAAACATCAGGTTAGGCATAAAACAAGGCATTTTTTGTTCAACAAAAGCCCTTGCCATGGTGATAGAGTAGATTCACCACAGAGAAGTTAAAAAATAAATGATTAGGCCTGGAATTGTAAGGAACAGACTGGATTGCATTCAGAAAATTGTAAGGAACAAAGCTCCATCTTGTGAATACCAAGGGACTACTAGACTTATCAGTCTCTGACTAATTGACAATTAATATCATAAATTGAGCTATAGTGAAATATATAGTGAATATGAGCAAGTTGCAACATGACCAATGAGAAACTTTGAAAAACAGGAGCAAAGCATGTCATCGAGGAAATTTACAACAATAAGGGAAGATGGGCTATTCAGTCTGCCAAGATTATGGATTATAGTTGGACAGCCAGAGCATTCCAATGGTAGCTTTGTGGCAGAAGAAATCAAAGAAAGCCTGCTGAATGTTGGTATCTATGGAGTGAATTCATGGGAGGATAGGATAAGTGGTGTACATGTTGGGCAGGCATCAATGAATTTTAATTTTCATTGTTGGAGAGAACTTTCAGATCTATGAACTCACATCTTGATATTTATGTACTTTAAATATGTACTCTGAATTTAAATAAATGATTTTCCTCTTATTTACAGAAACATTCTGAAAACATGCTGATAGGTTAACCTGTTATTAGGTAAAGTAATAAACACTTTCATAGCAATGAAAATTTATAACAAAAATTTGCAAGAAAAAAATGTATGAACACCAAAACACTTTATAGTATTTTTAAGTCACCTGGTAATACTATTTTTTCCCTGTTATCGTAGTAAGTATTAACTTTATTTGAGAAGATAAACTTTTTTTTAAATTTTATTTTATTTGCATAACATATGTGTGGGTAATTCTTCAACAATAACCCTTACATAGCTTTCCGTTACAAATTTTTCCCCCCAACTCCCCACCCCTCCCCTAGATGGCAGGATATCCACTACATGTTATGTTAAAATATTGGCAAATCAAATATATGTATACATATTTCCAAACTTATCATTGTTGTGCAAGAAAAATCTTATCTACACAAACGATATATCAGATAAAGGAAACACAATGTAAGCAAACATCAATCAAGGAGTATGAGAATGTTATGTTGTGGTGCACATTTCACATCCCTCTCTCTGGGCGTATATGGCTTTCTTCAGTGAACAATTGGAGGTGGTTTGAAACATTTCATTGTTGAAGAGAGCCATGTCCATCAGAATTAATCGTCACATAGTACTGTTGTTGCCATGTATAATAATCTCCTGGTTCTGCTCATTTCACTCAGCATCAGTTCACGTAAGGCTCTCCAGGCCTCTCCGAAATCATCTTGCTGGTCATTTCTTACAGAACAATAATATTCCATAATATTCATATACCATAATTTATTCAGCCATTCTCCAATTGAAGGGCATCTATTCAATTTCCAGTTTCTAGCCACTACAAAAAGGGCTGCCACAAACATTCTTGCACATGTGGGGCCTTTTCCTTCCTTTATGATTTCTTTGGGATATAAGCCCAATAGAAATGCTGCTGGGTCAAAGGGTATGCACAGTTTGATAACTTTTTGAGCATAGCTCCAAATTAGATAAACTTTTTTTTAAACCTGAAGTAATGAACCCCAAGAGAAAACACTCCTAATTTACCAAAGATTGGTATGTTTTTTTTATATTTGTATATTATTTTGGTAAAGAAATATCTAAGTTTAGTGGCTTTTTTCTCTAAAAGATTATTTTAATTTTATTAATCATTTCTAATACTTGATTTAGGATTTGGGTTGTTGCTGTTGTTGTCACTTTGGTGCCAAAGAAACAAGAATTATTGAGGACAATTTTCACTTTGGAGTCAGAAAACTTGTTCTAACAATGTATCTTGGTAGTTATATGACCCTAAACAAATAACCTAAATTTTCTGAGTCTCAATTTTTCCATCTCTATATTTGGGAACATGATTATGCTTCAAACCTCATAGAATAAAAATCTAAGGAATGATACAATATGAGATGTTTTATAATTGTAAGTGGCTATAAAATGTCAGTTATTATTTTGATTATTTGTGGTATTTTAGAAAAGACATTTTTAATTATTACTTAGGATATAGACGTTTTTACATAGTAATAATGCTTCTTGGACCATGTCATCAAGAAAATAACTTATTATTATTATTATTATTATTATTATTATTCATTTAACATTTTCTAGGGAGCAAATTAATTTTGAAACAGAAATGTACAATAAAATGTTGACCATAGTTGAAGAATGGCATAATTTTAAGATCTTTTCAATATCATCCTACTAATATTATGTAAAGGCTGGAAAAAGGTTAACTAGGTCAAACTAAAAGGTTGAATAAGCTTGCATACAGTAATGACGAGTGAATCAATTGAACATAGTATTTCCTACAAAAAAGTTTGTAGTCAGAGACAAAAAGGGATCACCTTGATTCAAATATGATGATTTTTTTCTGTATTAAAATGACTAATTTGATACCTGTTTTTATTTTTTTTGCCACCCTATTATACTCACCACTGGTAAAACAAACAGGACATTTTAGCTTTAATCTTCTTACTACATAACCCAAATAACTTCAGTCATGTTTGCATTAATGCTGCATTAATCATGTTGTTGCGTATTAATGAGTTTTCAGGCTATGCTAATTACTGTCATAGATTCTGCAGCAGCCCATTAAATATACAAATTACAGAATTAAAGAGCCAGAGCTCTTCATGATTAATCTCTAAATGGAGAAAAACTAATGATGTCTGTACAAAGTTTCTCTCTACTTTTGGCTGAGTGAGCCCAGTGAACAATCAATTAGCCTATTTGAAGAATAAGAAGATATTTCATATCAACTAATTTTATGTAGGTTTGTCTTATTGATAACAGACACATTCATGTTTACCATGATATGGATTTCATTTTGTAAAATTGTTTTTATGTTTATCTCTACACCCCTGCAATTCTCCTATAACTTTGTGCTAGAGTGTATTTTGATATCAGGAAAGTCCACCTTGGATTTCATCCAAGAGGGCTTCACTACTGAAGTACCAAAAGGACCTCATTATAAAGTAGCTACATTTATCAGGTGTTCCTATAATATGTACCCTAAGGAGAGCATTAAGAAGGCTGTATACGGAACAGTGGAAAGAGCATTAGAGTAGGAAATGTGGATTTGGAGTCTCATATTTGTCACAAAATATCAGCAAAACTTTAGCAATTCAATTTGACTCCTTGGGTCTCATTTTCCATGTTGTTAAAATAAGAAGATTGGACTAAAGGACCACCAAGGCCTCTTCAAACTCTTAACAATCAATGAAGCCAACATATATACATATACATGTATATATATAATTTTTATTCTAATAGAAAAAACCTGCTATAAATGACTAAACTCTAGTAAATTTCTTTTCATCAAGGTCAAGAGTGTTAGTATGGTCATTTATAATAATCCTTCACATAAAAAAAGCAAGACACTTAGATTCATTTCATAGAATCAAATCATTTAACATTGATTGAAGAAGAATCTATTCCCTGAGAAGGGCTACTCCCAATGTACTCCAATGTAAACACAGTCAATCAAAATCTTATCTCATTGTAACTTATAAAAGAACCATGAAGAAAAATTAACTTTAAAAAAAAAATTCTACATGATAATTGGTGTGTATTAGTCAGGCAAAGGACTTTAGCTGTGACATTTGTTTATATAAACATACAAAATATAGTACCACAGAGAGCCAGAGATGAAAAGCACATTGACTATCTTCTTAGTCTCACTTTATGTTATAGAATAATATGCCCAAGGACTTTAAATGACTTGAGTAAGACCACATCTTTATTTCAAGTATTTCTTTAAATAATTTAATGCTAACCCTCCAGATAACAATAATGTTTAGATGTTGTGCCTAGGAATACACACACACACACACACACACACACACACACACACACACACACACATATTTGTAGTCACTCTTAAAATCTGCTTGTCATATCACTCCCATTACTGGAAGTTCTTGTATGGAAGGGAATATAGCCTTGTCTTCATCATTTTCTGACTCTTCAGATAATGTTAATCATGACTTTCTGTATACAATAAAATATTCAAATCAATGTTCTGGATAAAAATGCAGTTTGTTGAAAAAGAGTACTGGATTTATACTTAGGAAACCTGGGTTTTAATTTCCATATTGTCAATTATAGCTATGAATCGGTCCTAAACAAATCACCTTAACTTTTCTCAGTTTCCAATTTTTTTAATCTATTACTTTATTTAATTCACAGGGTTAGGACAACAACAATCAAATGAAATATATGTGAAAGTGATGTGTAAAATATAGAAAATTATTTTTCTTTATTTCAATGAAATTGATCAATGAAGTTAAAGGCCATTGATTGGGTTATGGATGAACAAACTGAGGCTTGTGAAAAAAAATAATGGAATGTTACTTTACCATAAGAAATTGCAGACATGACAAATTCAGAGAGACATGGAGTTGCTCAAATGAATTGGTACATAGAAAAGACCACAAAATCAGGAAAACAATCTCCATTGACTACAATAATGTAAATAAAATGAAGGCTAATTAAATTCTGAGCAGTTGTCATGCTCAATATTGGTCCTGAAGAAGAAACAAAATGCATCTTTTCTTTCAGTTGAGAGATGCAAGACAGGGGGCAGGCAAAGAAGTACAGATTTGAAATGTTGAATATATTTTCAGATGTAGTACTTCTTGTTTTAATTCTTTTTCACCATTACAAGGAAGAACTTGAGAGATGAGCAAGGGTTATCTGCAAAGGACTGCTATATAAAAACAAAAAGAATGAAAAATTTATTTTTAAATTTTTTTTTTCTGTAAGCATCTCTCTCTCCCACTGCCCCCTTAACTGAACAACAAACAAATGCTCATAGTGGAGCAAAACAAGTCCCCACTTTGTCTGTTTCCAAAAATAAAAAATATCTCATTCCACTTTGTAAGCCTGTCAGGACTCTGGCAGGAGATCAGGATTATGATTCCTTCTCAGAATTCTAGATTTGTGGTTTGTCATTACTTTTATGAGCGTTCTAAAGTCTTTCAAGATTGCTTTTATCTATAACACTGTTGTCATCAGATAATTGTTCTGCTTCTGCACACTTCATGCTAAATCACTTCATATAGATCTTCTCAGTTTTCTCTGAAACTGTCCATTTCAGCATTTCTTATGGCTCAGCAATATTGCATTATATTATTATGCTACTATTTATTTAGCTATTTCCCAATAGATCCCATAATAGATGGACATTCCCTTAGTTTCCAGTGATGAAATTTATTTTTTAAATATATCATTATTAATCATAGAAAAGGTCAGGAATCAAACACAGAAATTCCATATCAGACAAAAAAACCAATAGCTATGCTTTGTGAATCAGGCTAAATGTAAGTCAAAAAAATAAGAAAGATTTCTTCTCCTATAAGGGCAAGACTTCTTCAGAGCAGAATCTGATCATATTTTTTTTTCTCATTGAAAAGCAGGACAATGACCCTCTAACCCTATAGTCTTCAGTAACATTAATGATTCCACAGTTATAAAGCAGACTTGACTAAGTTCATGGAGACACAGTATATAAAGACGACTCTCTCAATATTCTAGATTTTCTTTTCCCATACAAAGGTAAGCATCAATCAGTGATGCAAAAAGCAAGTTTTGGACTGAATTGATGATGTTCTGGAAGGTAATTTAAATAGAACCCTTTTGTCTTTTTAGCAGCAATTGTAAAAACACAATGTTGCCCAGGCAGAAAGTAATTAAATTGATAGAGGAAAGAAACATGACTTGAACTAGATAAAATACAAATACATCAAAATTAAAGTCAGTGTAATGAGCTGAAACACTGCAAATTTAGACAACAGCACATTAGCCAAAGCAGAGAAAACCCCATCATGCCGCATCAAAGCAGACAGAAAGCACAAGTTGGAAATCCTGCAGCAAGTGAAGAAACTTATTGATTAGATACTATGTATACTGAACAAGAGAATCACTAAAAAAAATAAAAAATAGAGGAAGGTAGAAAGCTAATGAATAGCTAGAGAAATACAATAGGCCAAAGTAGAAATATAACAAGAAGATTGGGTAAGAATCCAGATAGAAATATAAGACAAAACAAAAGCTCAGCAAAAAAAAATTTATTTATATATCGATATCTATATCTATATATGCATATAGATATAGATATCAATTCAAGTCAGAAACTCAGTAAGAAGTGCAAGTCATGGCAGAAATATAAGGAAATATAAGATCAAGATAAGAACATATTCAGGCTAACACAAAATTTGAAAGAACAAACTCAGCAACAAATCTGCCAAATGTTAATGATTCAAACAAGAAGACAATAATTGAAAGTAAGAAATATACCACATTCCATGCAGTCACTTTCACACTATTTCCCCTAATTATTGTAGACACTAGTGACCTTCTTTGGAAAGTGTACACCAACAATACATTTGATTAGGAGTTATTTTTGTAAGGGAAGGGTGTTTTTATGTCTCAACTTCAATGCCAAGTAGTTAACACTTCCTTGTCTGTCATCCTCTAAGAATAAATAAATTTCATAAGTGAAATTTCCAAATAACTGAGGTTTGTTTCATTTAAGCTCCAAACCAATTTTTAATTACCATTTATGATGGAAATTTATAAATAATACATTCCATATTTCCTTACTTTCTTAAAAAGAATCTCTTTTCTCAAAGAGAGGCAGTTGGATATGGAGGAGGTGGGAAAAGAACACTGATTGGGGTCAGAAGACATGGCCTAAGCCTTGCTGCTGACTCATGTTTAACCTTGAATAGCTTAATTCTTCTCTCGATGATTCAGTTTTCTCATCTATAAAATGAAAGGATTGTGCTAGATGATCTCTACTATCTCTTCTAAACCTTTAGTCTTGTCTTTATGAACATCAGTTATTGAACAATGCTGCAATTTGACAGCTGAAGTATACTTACTACTGAAGTATACTTACCCTAAATCATGATCCCCTAGACTTTTTAATATGATTCTCGTTGATTTTCTGTTTAGTTCTTCCACATTAGCTTAGTATTTCTTACTACCACTTGCTTTATCATAATAAACAAAGTGCTTGTTTCAAGCAGGTCTCCCTCCCACATTTTATTTCCCATTTAATCTTTAATGACCTAGAAAATCAGAAAATTAATCATATTTCAATTATATCTAAGGAAAAATAAACAGGATTTGAGAAGTCCACTCATCAATTAAAGGAAGGAATTTATTTTGACTGCTTGGGACACTTTTAGTTTGTTTCCAATTTCTCAGATATATGCTAGAAATGTTTGCCACATAGATATCTCTGTATAAGTTGGGTGATGCTATATTGTATATCATATTCCCTCATGTTTATAAGTTACATAAAACTTTTTTCAATGTATCAATATAAAGACAAAATTTTGTCCAAAATTAAATCAAACATGGGGGAGGAGAGGGGGAGTAGGGAGAAAGAGAGAAAGAAAGAGAGAAAGAAAGTGAGAGAAAGAGAGAGAAAGAAAGAAAGAAAGAAAGAAAGAAAGAAAGAAAGAAAGAAAGAAAGATCATTTTGAATAGATTTGAAATTAGAACTACTATCTAGTTCTTTCTTTTCCACAATTTATGTGGCCTTGGATAAACCATTTAACTTTCCTCATATCTATTACAAGCAGCTTAGAGAAGATGATTTCTAAAATAACTCCCTGATCTAACATTCTATGATTGTATAATACCCAGCAACTAATTTAATTGATTATTAGGTATCTTATTATAGACATCATGTAAAAGTTATAGAGATTCTTTCCTCTATTATAGGAGAAGATATGAAGGCAGAACACTACTAATTTAGCTTAAATCCTGGAAGGGAGGGTTATATTATAAGACTAAACCTTCAGAAATCTCTCTTTTTACTACTGAGCTTTGTGGAGAACAAACTAGACTTTTAGGTAAAAAAGATCAAACTTCAATTTCCACTTCTTATATATCTGTGTGACTACAGGCAAGTCACTTACTACCTTAGTGTCCCAAGAAACTCTTATAAGGCTTTAAATTATATTAATGTTACAAATATGAGAATATGTTCAAAAAGATACCAATACTTAACCTATATCAGATTGCTTGCTATCTTGGGAAGGGGTAAGAGAGGAAGAAAGGGAATGAGGGAGAAAAATTTGGAACACAAAGTTTTAAAAAATGAAAGCTGAAAACTGTCTTTATGGGTCAACTAGATGGTGAAGTAGATAGAGCACCGGCCCTGGAGTCAGGAGGACCTGAGTTCAAACTTGAGGCTCTCACACTTGACACTTAATAGCTGTGTGACCCTGGGCAAATCATTTAAACTTAACTGCCTTAGAAAAGAAAGAAAAAACAAATGAAAAAATAACCTAGAAAACTGTCTTTACATGTATTTGGAAAAATAAAATATTATTGCCAAAAATATATATATTAACATTGTTGGTCTTTAAAGTTGACTTACACCAATGACATCAGAGGTCTGCATTTTTAAAAAGTTTTAGCCACATTTTAAAGCTGGATCTTTGAGGATAACTATCAGTTCCATAAGTGTTTGAAAACTAACCTCTGTACAGAAAAGAATATCCTTTGAGATGTTAAATGTTTTTGACAGTGAGGTTTTTGTAATTTTTTTTTATTTTGAGCTGTTAAAAATTTTAAACAAATAACTAACAAAAAGCAATTTTTTCCATAATAACAATCCACATTTATATAGTTCTTTTTTAGTTTGCAAAGCATTTTAACAGTGTCTTCCAATAGTCTTTAATAATTTAAACAGCATTAGGACTTTTGAAATGCTGTATCATTGCATTTAAGCCTTATAAAACTCCTATAAAGTAGACCCTATGTGTATTATTCTCTATACTTTACAGAGGAGGAAACTGAAGTTCAGAACAATTTAGTGACCTAATGAAAGTTTCAGAGATGAGATCCTGAACTCTGTTCTTCCTGGATCCTTCTCTGATGATTTATTCACTATTCCATATGGATGTTCAAGAACAGAGATAACTCTTTATAGGAGTAGGAGGTTTCATAAGTTTTAACCTTATGAAAAAAAGAGCTTTTTAGCTAGACCTTCATTTCAACTGCTCTTTCACAGCTTTCTTTCATCAAAGAGCAGAGACATGGGGACAGGATCTGTAATTTAAGTAGTAAAAGGAACTGCGTTGGTGAATCACTCTGTTAATACACATTGGCACCTTCTCACCAACTTAGACTTGACCAGTGTCATACAGTCAGTATATGTCAGAAGCAGAACTAGAATGAAGGTGAGTTTTCCCAGCTCTGAAGCTAGTCATGGGTAACTTCTTTTTAAAAGATACTATTTACTTTTACACTTCTACACAAATACTTTGGAAACATGATTAATGATTATTTTGCAGGTTTTAATTCAATCCCAGTTAGAAAGGTGAGTATTCATCTGTTCAGTAACAGTTGTAATTCAAAGAACTTTCCTAAATCTCCCATCTTCTGTAATTACATATTTTTAATTATCCGAGTGCCACAAACTGATCCAGAAATGGCAAACTTCCTAGCTACAAACAATAGCCAGAGAAGAAATAGCCTTATGTATACTTTTAGCATTCGCCTTTTTGGAAGAAAAAGAAATTCTCAAAGTTGAACTTGAAAATAAAGGTTATACACTATTGAATCATATGTATATACCCATTGAGATGTTCATTATTGGATCCACTTTGTCTGTCACGGCCAACACTGGCAACATTTGCTCTTCTTTATCAGATTTGTTCCGTGAGTAAATTTGCAGCATGATGTTAGTGCTGCTATTTCTGGCCCTTTTTCAGAGACCTTGCTAATTTCCATCTGTGCAGAATGCTTCTTTTAAAAATATAACAGAGATGATACTGGAAAATGACTCAAATACTTTAGCTTTCTCACTACCTTAAACTAGATGAACAAGACCCATCAATCAGTGAATGGAGAAATCAATGAGCCTAGAGTGCATACCAAAAAGGATCAAAGTGAATGCTGTTGTGGCAAAACTGTCAATTAAAGCATTCATTTATTAATTTTGCTTTTAAAAATGTTCTTATTTTTTTCCTTAGAGCCCTTAAGCACCATCACCATCCAAGGAAAATGATAAAGAAATACCCACCAGCAAGAGGGGCTGTCTACATTCTAAAAAAAAATTGAAGAAATTAGCTTACTTTCAAATTTTTCAATAATCACCCCACAATTCAGGATAAATAGTTTCTATGATTCTGGAATTCTATGGGGACTTAGGTTACTTCAGAAGTCAGAAAAGATGTAAATATTTCCAAATTTTTGATCTTAGGTTTTATATACCTATAGTATTTGAATTGTGCAATTTTGAGAGAAATTACCTAGATGCAGATTTTTGGAATGAAGTGCTATTTAGGGTTGGTTTGCTTTTTTGCATATTGGAACAGGTTTATGTGTGTTTGCATTGTAAGAGTGCACACACACATGCACACACAAAGGCAATGTGACTCCAAACCTAACTTGAGAATATCCTTAAGTTGGATAGGACCAAGTTTTCATCAACCCAGTTTCAAGGGGGAAAGATTCACATAAAATTGATAAGAAGGATTTTGCTTCTGATTTTCACTTTGATACAAAAAGAATGAGGACAATACATTATACAGTCTTTTAAACCCCCTTCTCCATTACCCAGCCCAACTATATCTGTTCTCTGCTTTAGTAATGCCCAGCACTTTGCCATACGTTATCTCTTTCCTACAAAACTCTATTTTCAACTGACTGTTGATATAAGATAACAATTAAAATGATAATTTACCTTAATTTAGTTTTTATGAGGCAGCAGAGCATATCATAATAGATAGAAAGTAGTCATCAAAGCCAAGAAGACCTGAGAATTCATATCCCATATCTGATGAATTCTATATGATCCAATGAAGTTACTAAACCTCCAAGTGGTCCAGACAACTTTAGATTAAAAGTTCCATTAAAAAAGTATAATCTATTTTAATAGAGGTAGTGTCCTCATCCAGGATTTTCTATACCAATGAAATCACCATTTTAGTGTCCATCCCAATCTTTTAAAGTTGGTAAAAACACTTTTAAGAAAATATTTCACTTGAGTCTCACCACCATTCTAAAAAGTGAATTCTATAGGTATTACTATTTATACAATACAAATGAAATTGCTAAAGATCATAGAGGTTAATTGACTTGCTCAAGGTCAGATAGCTGTAGATGTGGGAAGCAGAATTTGAACCTAGATTTTGTCTCCCTAGTAAGCCATTCTTTCCATTGTCTCCATCCTACTCCTATGTGAAGACTATAAACTATTTCATACTAAGTTGTTAAAGCTTAATTTTTCAAAAGAAGAATATATTATTCATGATACTCTCTCTCACTCCTCCATATATATATGTTCATAGGAGTAATGTTTTAAATAACAATCACAAAAGGCCATAAATAATGATTAAACCAGGCATCCAGAATGTGCTTATGGAAAAGTTTTTCTGGAGTATTTATCCTTCAGTTCATATTATTTACATGCAAAACTATATACATGCCTAAGGTCTAGTAAGAGAAAGGCTTCCATCAGTAGCATGTAACACAGTGATATGGAATACTGAAGATTATGATTGATTACAGTATTTGTATTATAATGAATCAGATGACCAGTTGTATAAAACTCCAACAGAAATGAAGTCCACTAAATCATAAAGAATGGTCCCTACAAGCACTATGTTGTCTTAGAAATCATATTAACAGTGTTTTCTATTTTTATAAAATTATTGTGAAAGAACTTTGCAAATTATTTTTTTCTAGTAAATTTATTTATTTTTAATATATATTATTTTAAGAATCATTTTGGGAGAGGAAAAATCAGAGCAAAAAGAAAAAAATCATGGAAGAGATTTAAAAAAAAGAGAAAAAAGAAACGAACATAGCATTAGTTGATCTATATTCAGTCTTTCTTCTGGATGCAGATTTAATTTTCTGTCCAAAGACTATTGTGATTAATATATATCACTGAAACACTGAGAAGAACTAAGTCTTTCACAGTTGATCATCACACATTCCTGCTGTTCTGGTATACACTATATTCCTGGTTTTGCTTGTTTCACTCATCATCAATTCCTGTAAATCTTTCCAGGCCTTCCTAAAATCAGCTTGTTTATCATTTTTATAGAATAATAATATTCCATTATCTTCATATACCACAATATATTCAGCCATACTCCAACTGATGGGCATCTACTCATTTTCCAATTCTTTGCTAGCACAAAAAGAGCTGCTACAAACATTTTTGCACACATAGTCCTTTTTCCTCCTTTAAGATTTCCTTAGGATACAAACCTAATAATGGCACTGCTGGCTCAAAGGGTATGTATAGTTTTATGGCCTTTGGGGCATAGTTACAAATTGCTCTCCAGAATTGTTGGATCATTTCACATCACCATCAATGTATTAGTGTCTCTCTAATTAGATTTCTCACATCTTCTCCAACATTTATCATTATCTTTCCCTATCATCTAAGCCAATCTGAAAGATGTGAATGATACCTCAGAGTTGTTTTAATTGGCATTTCTCTAACAAATAGTGATTTAGAGCATTTTTCATATAACAAAAAATAGTTTTAATTTTGTCATCCAAAAATCGTTTATTTATATCATTTTTTCCATTTATCAATTAAGGAAGAATTTGTATTCTTATAAATTTGGTACAGTTCTTTATATATTTTAGAAATGAGACCTTTATTAGAAATACTGGCTCTAAAGACTTTTTCCCAGGTTTGTATTTCACTTTTAATCTTGTTTCTGTTGGTTTTATTTATGCAAAATCTTTTGAATTTAATGTAATCAAAGTTGTCCATTTTGCTTTTCATAATGTTCTCTAATTCTTTGGTCATAAATTCCTCCCTTTTCCATAGATCTCATAGATGTTCTCCTAATTGTTTATTGCATCATCCTTTATGCACAAATCATATACCTATTTGGACCTTATTTTGGTATGGGGTGTGTGATATAGGTGTATGCCAAGTTTCTGACATATTATTTTCCAGTTTTTGCAGAAATTTTTGTCAAATAGAGTTCTTCTTCCAGAAGCTTGAGTTTGGGGAATTATCAAGTACAAGATTACTATAGCTCTTGATTACTGTGTCATGAGTATCTAATCTATTCCACTGATCCACCACTATTATTTCTTAGCCAGTACCAAATGGTTTTGATAACTACTGCTTTATAACAGTTTTAGATTTGGTACTGTTAAGCCACCATATTTTTTATTTATTTTATTAATTCCCTTAATATTCATGATCTTTTATTCTTCCAGATAAAGTTTATCATATTTTCTAGTTCCATAAAATAATTTTTTGGCAGTTTGATTGGAATGGCACTGAAAAATAGGTTAATTTAGTCAGAATTGTCATTTTTATTATATTAGCTTGGCCTATCCATGAGCAATTGATATTCTCTCAATTGTTTAGATCTGACTTTATTTATATGTAATTGTATTGATACACTTCTTGGGTTTATCTTGGAAGATAGAACTCCAAACATTTTATTTTGTCTACAGTTATTTGAAAAACAATTTCTCTTTCTATGTCTTACTGATGATTTGTGTGTGTTGATTTTATATTCTGAAACTTTTATAAAGTTTTTAATTGTTTCCAGTAAGTTTTTGGATGATTTTCTACAATTCTCTAACTATATCATCATATCATTTGCAAAGAATGATAGTTTTATTTCCTCATTGCCTATTCTAATTCCTTTAATTTCATTTTCTTATTGCTAAAGCCAGAATTTCTAGTACAATGTTGAATAATAGTGATGATAATGGGCATCCTTTTTCACCCCTGTTATTATTGGGAATGCATCCAGTTCATCTCCATTACAAATAATGCTTGTTGTTGGTTTTACAGTTACTGCTTATTATATTAAGTAAAGCTCCCTTTATCCCTCTATGTTCTCTAGTGTTTTTAGTATGAATGGGTGTTGTATTTTGTCAAAAACTTTTTCTGCATCTATTGAGATTATCATATGATTATCATGTGATTTCTGTTGTTTTGTTATTGATATGATTGATTATGGTAATAGTTTTTTTCTGATATTGAATCAGCCCAGCATTTCTGGTATAAAATCTACTAGATCATATTGTATTATTCTGCTGATAAGTTGCTGTAATCTCTTTGCTAACATTTTATTTAAAATTTTTGCATCAATATTCGTTAAGGAGATTGGTTTGCAATTTTTTCTCACTTTTGGCTCTTTTTGATTAAGATACCATATTTGTGTCATAGAAGGAATTTGGCAGTACTTCTTTACCTATTTTTCCAAATAATTTACATATTATTGGAATTAATTGTTCTTTAAATGTTTGATAAAATTGTGAATCCATTTGGCCCTGGAGATTTTTCTTAGGGAGTTCATTAATGATTTGTTCAATTTCTTTTTCTAATATGGGATTATTTAAGTAATTTATTTCGAGAGGGGCGGAGCCAAGATGGCGGAGTGAAAAGGTGACTTTCTGCCTCTCCTCTGATCTTCTCTCAAATCAACAATAAAATAAGCCTCTGAACTGATCTTCAAGTCAACGAACTCAGAAATATTTGGGCACAGCTCTCTGGATAACTTCATATCAGGTTAGTCGGACTCGGACAGAGAGATAAATAGACGACAACTGTGCAGGCCGGAAGTGAGGGTGGGACTCAGCTCAGCTCATCGTGGAAGAAATTCCAAACTCCAAACTCCAAATTCCAAACACCTGGAGTTTATCTGAGGCACTCGGACACTCTGCCCTGATTGGGGGCAGGTGTTCTGGCAGACTTGCCTTGTTTAAGTAGTAATTCGGACTTAGTCCTAGCCCCCATCGGACCAGCACCTTAAGTCAACTCGCCGAAGTGCCCCAGGGCAAAGCTTTTTGCAGCCGCCGTTTTTTTTCCCTACCTTAAAGAGATATCCATGCTGTCTAAAAAAAAAATATGATGAAGAAGCAAAAGAGAGCTCTCACCATAGACAGCTTTTATCAAGGCAAAGAAACGAGCGCAGAGCCAGAGGTTCCTTTAGACAAAAATCCAGAGAACATCAGCCAGGACCATCACTGGTCCCCTTTTCAAAAGGCCTTTCTGGAAGACTGCATAAAGAACCTCAAAAGAGAGCTGGAGGATAAATGGGAAAATAAACTGAAATCAGTGCAAGAAGGATACAGTATCTTGCAAGAAGGATATGATGCCTTGCAAAAGAGATATGAAAAAGACACCAATTTATTAAGAAATAAAATTAGTGAAGTGGAAAAAGAGTGCAATGAACAAAAAAATTCAATTGGCCAGTTACAAAAGGAGCTTAAAAAGGTAACTGAAGAAAACAACACTTTAAAAATAAGAATTGAACAAATGCAAGTGAATGACTCACTAAGACTTGAAGAATCAGTCAAACAAAAACAAAAAAATGAAAAATTAGAAGAAAATATGAAATATCTCCTAGGAAAAACAACTGACTTGGAAAATAGATCTAGGAGAGACAATCTAAGGATTATTGGACTTCCTGAAAGCCATGATGAAAAAAAGAATCTAAACACTATCTTCCAAGAAATCCTGAAAGAAAACTGCCCTGAGATTGTAGAATCAAAGGGCAAAATCACCGTTGAAAGAATCCACCGATCACCTCCTGAAAGAGACCCCAAAATTAAGACCCCAAGGAATATCGTGGCTAAATTTCAGGACTATAGCACCAAGGAACAGATTCTGCTAGCAGCTAGAAAGAAATGATTCAAATACCGAGGTTCAATAATTAGAATCACACAGGATTTGTCAGCTTCCACACTGAAGGATCGAAGGGCATGGAACCAGATATTCCGAAGGGCAAAGGAACTCAGATTACAGCCAAGAATAACCTATCCAGCTAGAATGAGCATTATCCTCCAGGGAAGAAGATGGTCATTCAATGATATAGGTGAATTTCACCTATTTCTAATGAAAAGACCAGATCTGAACAAAAAATTCGACACCCAAACACAGAACTCAAGAGATGCATAAAAAGGTAAAAAGGAAAGGTCTCTTGAGAACTTTATTTCTACTAGGGGGATACTCAAAGTTTGGGGGTATAATTAACTAGATATTACTTTGATAATATGAAAAAGAGAACTAGAGGGGAAAATGTTGTCATACTGGGGAAAAGAGGGAAAAAGTGGTAAAATAAGATCTAAAAAAAAAGGAGGTAAAAACAAGGTTAAAATCACTTGAAGAGGCAAAGAAAACCTAATATAATTGAGAGAAAGAGGGGAGGGAGATGAGCACTGTGTAAATTTTACTCTCATCAGGTTGGGCTCTAAAAGTGTATATCAGACATTTGATTTCACATAGAAACTTGTCTGTTGCTAGAGGGAAGTGGGAGGAAAAGGAGGAAAAGTAAGGGACAAACTAATAGAAGGGAAAATAGAAGAATCAGGGGAAAGGAATAAAAACAGGGGGAGGGGATCTAAAGAGTGAAGTATTGTTTGGGGGAGGGGGTCATCAAAAGCAAAGTACTGAGGAGGGGGGAAGGGAAAAAGGGGAAAGGAAAGGGGAGTATTGTTTGGGGGAGGGGTCATCAAAAGCAAAGTACTGAGGAGGGGGGAAGGGAGAAAGGGGAAAGGAAAGGGGAAAACATAACGAGGGTAAATAAGATGGCAGGAAATAAAGAATTAGTTATTCTAACTGTGAATGTGAATGGGATGAACTCTCCCATAAAGCGGAAGCGGATAGCAGACTGGATTAAAAACCAGAATCCCACAATATGTTGTCTACAAGAAACACATTTAAAACATAGTGACACATATAGAATGAAGGTAAATGGCTGGAGCAGAAAATATTATGCTTCAGGTGAACAAAAAAAAGCAGGGGTAGCAATCCTTATCTCAGATCAAGTAAAAGCCAAGGTAGATCTAATCAAAAGAGATAAGGAAGGAAACTATATTCTATTAAAGGGTACCATAGATAATGTAGCAATATCTATATTAAATATATATGCACCAAGTGCAATAGCACACAAATTCCTAGGGGAGAAATTAAGAGAGATGCAAGAAGAAATAGACAGCCAAACGATACTAGTGGGGGATCTCAACCTTGCTCTCTCAGAATTAGATAAATCAAACTACAAAATAAACAAGAAAGAAACTAGGGAGATAAACCAATTGTTAGAAAAGTTAGGTATGATAGATCTATGGAGAAAGTTGAATGGAGACAGTAGAGAGTTTACTTTTTTCTCAGCAGTCCATGGAACATATACAAAAATTGACCATATATTAGGGCATAAAAACCTTAAAATCAAATGCAGAAAGGCAGAAATAGTAAATGCATCCTTTTCAGATCATGATGCAATAAAAATCACATGCAATATAAGTCCAGGAGAAAATAAACCAAAAGGTAATTGGAAATTAAATAATCTAATCCTGAAGAATGAATGGGTGAAAGAGCAAATCATAGACACAATCAATAATTTCATCCAGGAGAATGACAATAAGGAGACAACATACCAAAATTTGTGGGATACGGCCAAAGCTGTTATAAGGGGTAATTTTATATCTCTAGATGCTTACTTGCATAAAATAGAGAAAGAAAAGATCAATGAATTGGGCTTATTATTAAAAAAACTAGAAAAAGAACAAATTAAAAACCCTCAATTAAATACCAAATTGGAAATTCTAAAAGTAAAAGGAGAAATTAATAAAATCGAAAACAAGAAAACTATTGAGTTAATAAATAAAACTAAGAGTTGGTTCTATGAAAAAACCAACAAAATAGATAAGCCTTTAGTTAATTTGATAAGAAAAAGGAGAGAGGAAAATCAAATTGTTAGTCTCAAGAATGATAAGGGAGAACTTTCCTCCAATGAAGAGGAAATTAGAGCAATAATTAGGAGTTA
>JAJPUD010006055.1:70170-102116 GCA_023553655.1 Myrmecobius fasciatus | reverse complement strand
TAATGGAAAGCTTTGTAAAGATCAATGTTGGGGAACTACCCATACATATGTTATACAAATAAAAAGCTTTAATTAAAAAAAAATTCCAAAAAAAAAAAGTAATTTATTTCCTCTTCTGTTAATCTGAACAATTCATATTTTTGTAAATATTCATCCATTTAAGTTATATTGCTAGATTTGCTGCCATATAGTTGGGCAAAATAGCTCCTAAGTATTGATTTAATTTTTTTGTCATTGGTGGTAAGTTCACCCTTTCCATTTTTGATGCTGCTGATTTAGGTTTTTTTTTTTCTTTTTCTAATCAAATTAACCAAAGGTTTCTCTATTTTGTTGTTTTTTTTTTCATAAAACCAACTCTTAAGTTTTATTTATTAGTTTACTAGTTTTCTTAATTTCAATTTTATTAATCTCTCCTTTGAGTTTCAGAATTCCTAATATGGTGTTTAATTAGGGAGTTTAATTTGCTTTTTTCTACCTTTTTGAGTTGCATGCCTAATTCATTGATCTCTTCTTTCTCAATATTATTCATATAGCTATTTAGAGATATAAAATTTCTCCTAAGTACTGCTTTGGCTGCATCCCATAGATTTTGGTATGGCATCTCATTGTTGTCATTTTTTTGAATGAAATTATGGATTGTTTCTGTGATTTGTTGTTTGACTTATTCATTTTTTAGAATTAGAGTATTTAATTTCAAATTGGTTTTTAGTCTGTCTTTCCCTGCCCCTTTACTGAATATAATTTTTATTGCATTGTGGTCTAAAAAGGAAACATTCACTATTTCTGCCTTTCTGAATTTGATTATGAGGTTTTTATGCTTTAATACATGGCCAAGTTTTGTGAAGGAGGCATGTACTGCTGAGGAAAACGTATATTCTTTTCTGTCCCTATTCAACTTTCTCCAGAGGTCTATCATATCTAAGTTTTCTAGGATCCTATTAGCCTCCCTAGTTTCTTTCTTGTTTATTTTGTGATTAGATTTGACTAATTCTGAGAGGGAAAGTTTGAGGTCCCCCACTTCTATGGTCTTGCTCTCTATTTCTTCCTGTTACTTACTGGCTTAAGATCTTTAGGAATTTGGCTGCTCTATCACTTGATGCATATACATGTAGTATCATTACTATTTTACTGTTTAAGGTACCCTTTTTTTTTGAGATGTACTTTTCTTCCTCATCTCTTTTAATGAGATCTATTTTTACTTTTGCTTTATCTGAGATCAGAATTGTTGCCCCTGTTTTTTTTTTTTTACTTCAGCTGAAGCACAATAAATTCTGTTTCAGTCTCTTACCTTTACTTCGTATGTTTCTCTGTGTCAAATGTGTTTCTTATAAACAACATATTGTAGGATTCTGTTTTTTCATGCACTCTGCTATTTGTTTCTGTTTTATGAGTTCATCCCATTCACATTCACAATTATGATTACCAGCTCTGTATTTCTCTCTGTTCTATTTTATCTCCTGTATATTCTTTTGTCCTTTCTTCCCACCCTGTCCTTAGTGGTATTTTTTTTTTAACCCACTCCACTCCCTACTTCATCTCCTATCATCCTTCCCCTCTACTCTTAGTAGTGTTTTTTAACCCACTCCACCCACTACCTTATCATCTATCACCCCTTTCTTCCTTCTCTTAACATTTCCCTTATTGTTTTTGTCCTCCCTTCTATCCTGCCCCTCCCTTTTCTTTCCTCTTTCCCCTCCTACTTCTTTATGAGGTTAGATAAATTTCTATACCCAACTGAATGGTTAATTTATTCCCTTTTAAAACCAAAACTGATGAGATCAAGCTTCAGACAATGCTCATTCCCTCCCTTCTTGTAATTGTAATAGGTTTGCTGGTCTTCATGTGGACTAATTGTCCCATTATAATTCCCTTGTCCTCTTTTTTCAAGAACAGACCTTTTCCTCTCCTTAATGTCTTTTTCTTTGATGTCATCACATCTTCCATTAACAACCACACCCTCAGTCAATGTAATGCCCCCTTCTGTCTGCCCCAATGACAGATACAGTTCTCAAGAGTTACAGATATTGTTTTCCCATTTAGGATGTAATTGTCCCAATATTCTAGAAACAGAGGGGGAAATAGTGCTTGAAAGAATCTATTGATCACTTCTGGAAAGAGATCTCACAAGAAAAATCCCAAGGAACATTGTTGCAAAACTCTAGAACTACAAACTCAAAGAAAAAATACTGCAAACTTCTAGACAAAAATAATTCACATATAAAGGAACCACAGTCAGGATTACCATGATCTGGCAGCATCTACAATAAAGGATCAGAGGGTGCAGAATATATTCTGGAAGGCAAAGGATGTAGGGTTACAACCAAGAATTAACTACCCAACTACATTCAGGATCATCATTCAAGGGAGGTAATGAATCTTCAATGAAGTAAGAGACTTTCAATCATTTCTATAGAAAAAACCAGAACTAAATAGAAAATTTAATGTACAAACACAAAATTTAATCTACAAAACTCAAGAGACATATAGAAAGGTAAACAGGAAAAATGATAGGATTTAAATGATGTTCCATGGGGTTTTCCTTGTGAGATCTATTTCTGGAGGTGATCAGTGGATTCTTTCAATGAGTATTTCCCTCTCTTTTTCTAGAATAATGGGGCAGTTTTCTTTAATTATCTCCTGAGGAATGCTATCCAGACTCATTTTTTTGGTCATGGCCTTCAGGAAGTTCAATAATTCTTTAATTGTCTCTTCTAGATCTACTTTCCAGGTTGGCTTTTTTTTTTCAATGATATATTTCACATTTTCTTCCATTTTTTTCATTCATTTTAGTATGTTTGACTGATTCTTGCTATCTCACAGAGTCATTAGTTTCCATTTGCCCCATTCTAGTTTTTAATGTGTGATTTTCTTCAGTTAGCTTTTGTATCTCTTTTTCATTTGGTTAATTATACTTTCTAAAGAGTTGTTTTCTTCAGACATTTTTTTCCTTCCTTTTATAAGCTGTTGACTTATTCCTGCATACTTCTCATTTCCTTTCTCATTTTTTCTTCTACCTCTCTTATTTTCCTTTTAAAGTCTTTTGGGAGCACTTCCAAGAAAACTCTTTGAGTTTGAGAGCAATTCATATCACTCTTTGAAATTTCTACTGTGGATATTTTGTCCTCATCTGAGTTGGTGTTTTGGTCTGCCCTGTCATCATAGTAGCTTTCCATGATAAAGGTTCTTTTCTGTTTCTTGCTCATTTTCTTTCCTTTTCTTTTGGTATTTCCTCTTTCTTTTAATATTACAGTTGAGCTGTGTTTCTGGGGTAAAGATGGCACTGTCCCAAGGTTCTTATGCAGGTCTGAATTTTGGCTTTGAGCTCAGAGGTCCCTTGTTTTTGCAAGGAGTAGCTTTGCCTGCTCTTTTCAGGAAACAACCTAGTTTTCCAGAGTTTGCCTTCTGAGCTGGGACTAGAAATTGCCTCACTGATTTGCTCCTCTACTGAGTCAGGACAGAGTGTCTTAATTGCTGATTTGCTGTGATTAAGATGCTCTTATCTGCTTTTCCACAATCTATCAGAGCTGGGGTGAACACCCTTTTCACCCCAGTGAAACTGCCATTTCTAGAAGTTTTTCTAGTTTATCTTGAGCTGGAGAGTGTTTTCATTCCATCAGACTCTGCTCAGAAGCTTGGTTTCATGTAGTTTTTGAGGAAACTTGGAGAATTTGAGCAGCTTCCTGGCTTTATTCTTCCATATTGGCTCAACAGAAGTGTTGGTATCATAATGCAATTACTGCACTTGACACCTCTCACATAACATAGACAATGAGTTCTAAAGCTAGGAAAGCAAGATCACATTCTATAGCACAGCTTCTTAAACTCTGGTTCATGACTCCATGTGAAGTCTCATAATTAAAGTGGAAGTCATGAATTGATGATTTATTATTTAATTACATTTAATTTATATGCATATATACTCAGGATCACATAAAATTTTCTCAGGTGAAAAGAAGTTGTAAGTAGTAAAAGTTTAAGAAGGCCTATTCTAGAGAAGACATGTCTAACTTGAGATTTATAGGCTACAAATGGCCTACAAAACTCCCAAGTATAGCCTGAATGAGATGAAAATAAATTGAGAAAAATGAAAAAATGAGAGAAATATTTAACAAGAAATTACAATATCACATAGATAATGTTAACTTGTGATTTGCTAAGTCAGTGCATGTTTTAATTTGAGTTTGACTTTTCCTGGATATGTTCATCACCATGCAGATTTCCACAATTACTTTACTGTGAACTCTGACCTCACTTGATGAAAAAAAAAAGTGGCAAGAGGAAAAAGAAGGTCTGATGAGCTCAGAAGCACTGGGGGGTACATATATGACTATAAAGTAATATTCCTCCTATATCTATTGCATCAGAAACCCCATGCATACTATTTTGAAAAGGAAATTAAATTAGTATATAACTATATTTTTCACCCTTTAGGGAAAATACAACAGAGTCTATCCTTTCCTTTCATACCTTTGTGTTGATTTTCATATTATTGCTTAAAATATGAATGATTACCATGTGTATGACTGACTAATTCTGAATGATGATAATCAGGAAATCTCTTTTCCTTTTATAGTAAACTCACTGATAGCTTAATTCCCTTTTTCTTATCCCTTTCACAGGATTGTAGATTTATGGAACACTGAAGATTATGATAGATTACAATATTTGTATTATAATGAATCAGATGACTGGTTATATCACACTCCTTACAGAGTAAGAGTTGTGAATTGTATCTTTCCCTCTTTTAGGGATATATGCAATATAAGTTGCTTAGGATTTTGAGAGTCTCTTTAAAATACTCATAAAATCAATAAAAATAGCAATAAGCAGGCTGCCTTCTGTGTTCTATAGAAATAATTGCTTTAATCTTGAATGTTTGCTATCTGAAAAAAAAAGCAAGCTTATGAATAGATTGCTGCTATCTTGAGTATTGTGATACTGATCAGTCCAAAGAAGAAACTCCCTGGAATCTTTAATTAAAATTAAAAGATGAAACTAATAATAAATGTAAAAGATGGGACCAATAATAATGATTATGGCTAACATTCACAATGACCCTCAGAAATATGTAGGGGCTATTATTATTATTCTCATTTTACAGTTAAAGAAACTAAGGCTCAATGACTTCTTCAAAGTCATACAGCTAAGTCAGTGTCTGAGTTTGGACTTGAACTTACTTCCTAACCTCAGGCCCCTAATTTATCCACTATGCAATTTAGGTGACCTATAAAACATTCAAATACTTTGCTCAGTATTTAACACAAAAGATAAAACATTTAAAATAAGAAATGATGTTAGCAAGACTCATCAAAAAAAAAAATAAGATCTTAGAAAAGGGTGTGTTTTAAATGTCTTGATAATGCAATTATATTTAAATAAAAATTTTAAAAGAAATAAAGTAAAATATGGTAGCAATTATAGGAATTAAGAAAGAACAGGAAATCCTAAGCAATGAAAAAAAGTACCTCCAAATCCCCAAAATGTTCATTTTAAAGAAAAAAAAAGAAAAATCTTTAAATTCCAATCCAATTAATTTCAATATTAGGTACAATGTACACAGTATATGCCCATAACTGTTTTAAGCTTATAATTATATCATGAACTTTGTTATAACAATTTAAGATTGTTCTTTTATACAGAAAAAAGAGACATAAAGCCAATACATAAGGTAGGCAAACTTCATAAATGCTATCACTTCTATTGTAGCACAGATCTCAACAAGCACTTTGTTTTATGATTCTGTCATGGACTTTTTTTTTTATAACAATATTCAATGAAGTTATCTGCTGGTGAATCTTTCTATTAATCCAGTTATAGAGAATAGCCTGTACAAAGGGATAGAGAATAAAGATAGAATGCTAATTAAAAAGAACAATGCCAGGTTACCTGGATTGCAGAGTATAAGAGGAATGACATACAACATAAGGCCAAAAATATACTATATGCCAAGTTAAGAAAGACTTTGAAAGATAAGCAGAAAGGTTTATATTTTATCCTAGAGACAATAGGGAACCATGAAGCTGACTCAGATCTGTGCTTAAAGAAAATCACTTTGGCAGCTCAGTGGAGGATGAACTAGATTAGAGAAAAAACAGACAAGAAACTAATTAGAAGGAATAGCATAGGTGAGAAAAACGAGGGCCTGAACTAAGTTGGAGCAAAAGATATTGTGGAGATAGAAATGACAAGGTTTAGCAATGGATTCACTATGAGGGTGAGAGTGTGAAATTGAAGTTAACACACAGTTTACTATTCTGAGAGACTGGTGTATGGTAGGACCTTTAAAAGAAATAGGGAAGATTGAGGTAGGGCTTTGTTTGGGTTTTAGGAGAAGAAAATGAATTCTATTTTGAATATGTTAATTTTTGATTTTCCCAGCACGTCCAGTTTGATTGTCCAGAAAGGCAACTGATAATACAGCCTGGTTTAGTGAGTGAGAGAGAGAGAAGTAGATATATAGATCTGTGAGTCATCTGCATATAGATAATGCTTCAAATCATTGGAGCTAATGAAGTCACCAAAAAACTGAGTCTAAGGAGATCAGGACAGGAGATAGCCTTGGGAAACACCCATGCTTAAAGGACATGATAGGGATGATGAGTCTCCAGCAAGGGAGAGAGAGTGGGACAACTAGTAGAAAGATACTGAGGGGAAAGAAATTGCAAGAAAACCTACGAAAGATTATTTAGGAGAAGGTTATCAAAAATGCCAGATGTAGCAGAAGGGTCAAATATGAGGATTCAAAAAAGACCATTTAAATATAGAAACATTGCCTCTCACATCACTCAGTCAGCTAGAATGTTCAATTCTTCCAAAGTGAAGACATCTTATTTCTCCACCAATCATAATCTCAAATTCTCCAAAAGTAAGGGAGTATCCCTAATGAAATACAGATTAAATGTTTTTGTATAACAGGGGTTGGATCATATGCAAAATTCATCAGCATCCTTCCCTGATGCAAATTACCCATGTGGGAAGAGGTTAGAGAGACTGTTCCTTGGAAATCCCTAAAAGTAGAAATCTAGAAATATTCATAGATGGTTTCTGGTCTGTTAATTATATGGTTAAAAATAACCTTTTCAATTAACTCTATAATCAGAACTGAAGTTGCCTTCATGTACTAGTGACCAAATTAGTCATTTTTTGATTCAAGAGGAAACCAGTGAAATACTTACTGAACTAGCATGAAAGAAGAAAACAGGGAAATCATCTTATCATTCCAATATTTGTGCAGATTGAGCAGATCACAACTATTCTTTTTGTCTTAAGCTCCTGAAGTCAACTATATAGAAGGATAACACTTTAATAAATATAATTTGGGTATTTAAGTCTTGTACATGAGTTTTCTTCTTTCCCCCTTCCTAAACTGGGAGTTGATTTAATATAAAATAACTTATTTGGATAGTGTTCTGCCTTTAAAAGAAAGAATTGAAACAAATAGAAAAAAATTACAAAAACCTCTTATTTTAAAACATTTGGAATCCAAAGAATTACCCTTACTCAAATTATTGCAGTCAGTATTCCTAAATTAATTTGTCTAAAGGATATAGTCCCTTTTCATCAAGGCAGGGTACAACAAAATGATAATTTTATTTCTAGTCCAAGGACTGTTGACCTATTGGGCTTTTAAATCTCTTCAAAGCCAGCACTGATCCTATCTTTCCATTCTTTTTATAACTTACCACCCTTCACAAACCCTGCATTCAGTGCCACTGGTCCCTCTTGCTATTCCTCATACAAGACAATCTTCCATCTCTGTGACTCTTCGCATAATTTCCTAATTAGAATCTTAACTTTCCTAACTTACTTCAAGTCTCAGTTAAAATCCCACCTTTTGTGAGAAATGTTTCCTGGTTTCCCTTAACATTAGTGTCTTCCCTCTGAAATTATCCCCAATTCATTCTGCATAAATTGTTTGTAAACAACTGTTTGCATTCTGTCTCTCCCATTAGAGAGAAACTTGAGAACAGAATTGTTTTTCCTTTTATTTTTATCCCCACTGCTTAGCACAGGTCACTGATACATAGTTGAGGCTTAAGAAATTCTTGCTGATTTTACTTTTTTGTTTGTTTCATCACTCCCTTTGATTTATAGGTAAATAGTATGGTTGTTGTTGCTCAGTCATTTACAATCATACCTGAATCTTCTTGGTAGAGATACTAGAGTTGTTTGCTATTTTCTTCTCTAGCTTATTTTACAGGTGAGGAAACTGAGGCAAACAGGATTAAGTGACTTGTACAGTGTCACATAGCCAATAAGTGTGTGAGGCCAAAAGGGCTTCCTGACTCCAAGTCTGGCACTCTAATCTCTGAACCATTTAGCTGCCCACAGACCACAAAATAATGTTTTTAATGCAAAAAATAAAGCAAATAGTATCACAAAAAAGCTAATTATAAAGATATATTTATCAATATGATTTTTTTTGAGATCACATTTCTCAGATTAGGAACTAACACACCTAAAATCGTACACCTTTCACTATGGACTAGAAAAAGATTTACTTTCTCCACTGCCATATTATATGGTTGACTCATATTAAGCTTATATGTCATCACAAAAACTCCTAGTTCATTATGGTATGCTTAATAGAGTACTAAACTTATAATCAGAAAGAACTATTGCAAATCCTGCCTCTAGTAACTGTGGGATAAGATTAAAAAAAAAAGATTGGAGTAGATGATCTCTAAGGTCCTTTTGGGTTTCAAATCCATGATCAAACAATATTTTTTTTCAGATTACCATCTAGCCATACCTCCTTCCTTTTTATACCCGTTATAATGACTTTTTTTCAGAATCTTAAAGACTTTTAATTTTCTACATTTAATGTCATTGATTTAGCACAATAATCTAGCTTTTCAAGATTATTTAGACTACTATCATCTAGTGCGTTATCTATCCATCTCTTTTTTTATATTATATGCACTGTGGTAAATATCTCATCTACACATTTATCCAGGTCTTGTTAAAGAGTATCAGTCCAATAAGAAATTCCTGGGGAATCTACTAGTGGCCTCCTTCCAAGTCGTCATTGAACATTGCACAACTCTGCTTATTCAAGCAGTTCCAAATATTCCCAGCTGTATATTACCTTTCCCTATTTCTCCATCATTTCCTCAGAAATAACATAATACATTTTATAAAATACTTTGCTCTAAATACTGTAAAACAAACTGGCAGCATGTACCTTGATCTCCCCATCTAGTAAATGTATTTTAAAAAAGAAATTAAGTCAGACAAGACCTTTCTTAATGGAATGAAACTGGTTCCTTGTGATCACTAATTCCTTTTCTGGGATGTTGGTCAACTAATTCTCTAAATGAAGTTAAAAATATTTTAAGAAGTTACAGTGAAGTTTATTCTTTGATATTTTTTGAACATCCATTTCTACAAATTTTCAAAGATTACCAATAGTATCTCAACAATGTCAGCTATTTGCCATTTCTTTCAGTTTTTTAAAACAATTCATCTGGACAGGTGACTGAACTTATTAAAGATAGTTTTAAGTATCTTACCTCTTATCCAGTGCCCAGAAAACAGATGAGAAAACATACTTGTCTTTCATTTTTGAGGAGATGGAGAGGGGGCACTATGGATGTGTATTGTTACATAGACTATCAAACTCAGTTGACATATTGATCAGTTGTAGTGGGCTGGATTTTTTAACCTCTTTCTTTTAAATCTTCTGACTTAAGGAATATAAGTAAAAGAATGAAGAAACATTTAACTAAAAAAAAGTAATATGAAAATACAAGAATTTTTTTTAATTCTCTCTACAAATGTAGATCTACAACTTATCTGTAACTTTTAGTGTGTATTATTACTCTTAATTGTTTTGATGGTGTCCTGTAAATTATATTGCTTTAGCCAGGATAAATTTCAAGTAAAAATTCAAAATATATATTACAAACTACCAGTTATTAAAGCTTTTAAGATCTTGTCTTTGAAGTGTAATCTGATTGCTCCAGTTATCACATCTCACCACCATGTGCTTGAAAAAGAGAGAAGAAAAAAATACATACCAGGGAATAATTTCCTCTAATTCAAGTGAAATTTGAATAATCCCTTAGGATCACTGCCTTTCTCTCGTTTTTTTTTTTTTTTTTTTTTTTTTTTTTTTTTTTTTTTTTTTTTTTTGTGTGTGTGTGTGTGTGTGTGTGTGTGTGTTTTGTTTTTTTTTTTAAGGCTGCCTTTTTTGTACATACTATTGCTTGACCAAATTATTGCTGCCTTCAGTATAAATTCATACATAATTGTGAAAATTAGATGGGGGGAAGAATATCCCAAGTACTTTCACTCACAAAATAAATTTGATCTCAGGAGTAGAGATGTCATATACTGTAAAGGATGTGATGCATATTTCACTAAATTTTAACATTTCTTCTTAGTGTAGTAACAATCTCAGTATGTAAAATTGTATCCCATAGAATAAAAATGTGTTTTTCTGGATAAGCATGGATAGAGTATTTTAAGGAAAAAAATATAAAAATACATTTTAATCAGTGCTTTACATGTAAATAACATCTGATCCAAGTAAATTGGCACTCAGTGACATTATATCCTTGGTACTTAAAGAGTGATTGAAAATATATGTGTTGTACCATATAACCATATGACCTATCAACTAGATCAACTCTACCTATACTGACCTATAAAAAAAATTAAAAAAAAACCATTGAATGTGTGTTAATATGTTTTCTTGAATTGGTAAATTATTTGTTAAAAAGTGCAGTGGAGTGGATCCATTGGTTCAAAGAAGCTACTTGATTTAAATCAGCATTTTCAAATTGTATTCCATGTCTTTCTTCCCCCAGTTTTGTCTGTATCTATCCAGCCTGCATATTGCTATTTCCACTTGTCTCTTTTATTAGACTGTTGAGCTCCTTGAGAGCAGGAATAATTTTTTGTCTTTTTTTTTATCCTCAGCATTTAGCATGATGCCTGTCATAAAGAAATATTAATAAAATTCTATCTTAATGGCATGTTACATGATGGCATTCTCACCTAATAATAACTTTCCTTCCAAAATGTTAAATGTAATGTCTTAATCAAAAATATGTATATGTAGGAAAATTTGGAGTATAAAAACAGGCCTAACTTTCTCTATTTCCCACAAAAAAATTTGCCCAAACCCTTTTATACTGGGGATATTTTAGACTCTCAGGATCCTAGAGCAAGATTTTTAATTTTTGCCAATTAATTTCAAGAACAACAGAAGTGTTCTATAGTCAAATAAATTTGATAAAATCTAGCTGCAATAATTATTAACCAAATTTGATTAGTTCATTTTACTTAGAGGATTTTTTAAAAGGTAAAAATATATTTTATAGAATCAAATGGCAATGCACAGGAGAATTTTTCACTAGTCCAATAAGGCATTTAATCTCAAATTACAATTGATGTCCAAATTAGCCTGAGTCTATTTAGAAATTGTGTTGTTTAGTTATTTCAGTTGTTTCCAATTTTGTGACCCCATTTGGGGTTTTCTTGGCAAATTTTCTGAAGTAATTTGCCATTTCCTTCACCAATTCATTTTACAGTTGAGGAGCTGAGGAAAACAGGGATAGGTGACTTGTCCAGGGTAATACAGTAAGTAAGAGTCTGAGGCCAAATTTGAACTCAGAAAGATGAATCTGATTTCAGGGTAAGTATGCCGTCCACTGTACCACTTAGCTGTCAATTTTGAAGTAGCTATGAGCTCTTATATTCCTACTTTCCCATTCTTTTTGCCCTTTTCTTGCCTCTACTCACTACAAAACCCAATTAATCACTATTCCTTTAACAGAACATTCTATCTCCCTTCTTTATGTTATTGTTCTATCTCTAATATCTCAAATACTCTGACCCATCACTTCTATTACTTAGCTTCCTTTGCTTCTTTCAAAACTCATCTCAAATCCCATCTTCTATAAGATGTCTGCAGCTTTCCCTTCTAAAATTCTATTTTAATGTATTTCTCAAAGTCAATTCTCAAAAGAAAATACAGATTACCTATTTATTTGTATGTTATCTTTCCTATGAGAATATAAACTCCTTAAGAACAGGTTCTACTATTGTTTTTTTTTTCTCTGTCCCCACAGTTGAGCACAGTTCTTGTCTCTTATTGGACATTTAATATATATTTAATGATTGTGGTTTCAAAACAAGCAAACCAGAAAACTGCTTTCATAGAATGGTGGAAGATCCCAAGACCTCTAAATTATAGCATTATATATTTAGAATTGGAAAGATCTTGGAAATCTTTCTTCATTTTTTCTTCATATTCACAGATAAACTGAGGATATGATAGGTAAAATGAAAGAACAATGCAATTGTTACAGATCAATTCCAGTCTTAGCATCACATTGAAGTAAAACATCTCACAAAACCTATTCAAGGTGTGATTGCCCTGAAATGAAGCTGTTTCTGCAAAGCCACATGTGAAAATCCATGCTATTATCTTATGTTCCACCTAATGCCATTAATGATGTTCTGGTACTATAATATGGTATTAAAATGTTCAAGTCACATGAAAAATAAGTGTGCTGAGTTTTCCATTTATAAAGAAAAGAAAAACTTTCATAGGTCTGAGGTGTTCAGACATATATACACACACATACACAGTACGTTTGTCACAAGTCACAGAATGTCTACTCAGTATTGCTATTGCTACAACTGTAGTTCCTTCTTCATGGGTGATAGGCTTCAATTAATTTTATCATGCACTTCCCTGAGCCCTCAGGGAGAAGATCTTGACACAATGTTTTTTCTGCCTTTTCTTTTTCCTAGCATTTCCCAATGTTCCAAGTCTACACTTTTGGCTCATCTTTGCTTTTTATTGACCTTTTTATTGATTTCTGCCTGATTACTTGATGGACTTTTAATTTTTATTCTACTCTACACTAATAATAACTTGCATATAGATGCTGTATATCCCATTCTCTTCCTGGCTCTGTGATAGCCAAAATCTCTGATGCTTTCTATGGTTAAAAGAGCTGCAGGGATGGGAATAATGTTTAATGCAGTTATCAGCCCAGAAACCATTTTTATATTTCCAAGTTGAGGCACACATAGTAGGAAATTGTTGAGAATAGAAATGACCCCAAAACTTTTCCTGATTTTTCCTTTACCTAAAATTTTATCAAAATAAAATTTCAGAATATTCATTTTTCATTTGCCCCTGTGTTTATCCTTCTAGAAAAACTCATCTACTTCCTCATTTTTCTTTGTCTTTCTTTCATTGACTCTTTGAGCTGTCACAGCTCTTTTATTCACAGCTCTTCTGCTCCTATGTCCTGCCATTACTGACTTTGGGGCAATATCAGCTAAGGGCCAGGAGGAGGTATGGGAATTCCAGCTTCTATTCCAGTCTATTTTGGCTCAAAGTGAACTCTTGACTTTCCTGAATTTCTACCCCCAGTGGTTTAAACTGACCCATTTCACCACTTGATAACAAAAGTAGTAGGCTACACTCTATATTTAGGCTGTTAAAAATCTTGAAGTTATAATGGGCCCTTGAGTCACAGCTGAATCTAGGTGGTGAAATTTTTCCTCCTTATCAAGAAATGCAGAAATCCATTTTCTTTCTTACTAGTTCTAGTCCTCTATATATGTACACTACTATTACCTTACAGATTGACTTTAAAATATGCTTGATGATAACACTAACAACACCCAGTGTTTTATTACCTGGAAAGTAGACAAAGCAAAATGCTGCTATAGACTGCTCTATACTCTTACTGTTTAATTTAGCCTTCTTGAAAATGTACTTCCAAATAGATTCAGTTCAGTGAATTCAAAACCTATAAGCCAGATTTTTAATAATATTAACCTGCTGTTTAGTACTTCTCCTGAGTTCTAATTTACATGAGCACTGATTTCAAAATCCCAGAGCTTACTTTAAGAGCTCTGCAGTCATGGCATTTCCATTCATTTGCTTTCTGAAACTTTGGACAGCTTTTTCCATTTCCAGTCTCTACCTCTTCCAATCCATCTTCTACATTACTGCCAAAATAATCTCCCCAAGGCATAGATCTGACCTCTGCTCAAAAATATCTGGTGGTTCTCCCTGGGCTCTGTTGTTGTTTATTCTACATTCTCAAAGAAGACCATGACATTGGGAAGGTAATTCCATGACATTCAATTTAGTTGGATTTAAGTGAGGGAGGGTTGTACAAAGTCACCAGCCAACTGGGTCTGTTGGCAAAATATAGATCAGGATGACTAAAACGGCCTTCTTCATTGCCTCTAGATAAAGTACAAGATTCTTAGCCTGGCAATAAAAGCCCTCTATATTTTGAATCCAATTTATCTCTCTAGATCTCTCTCAAATTACTTTCCTCTTTGTATACCCTCTTCATCCCAGTCAAATTGGTCTGTTAATTGTACTAATATATCATTCTAGCTCTCCATATCATGCTGATTTTGGAGTCAGAGAATCCAAATTCAAATTTTATCTCTTATGCATACCCAATCTGAACTTGTTTCCTTATCTAAAAATTAAAATGAGTAAACTAGCCAATCCCTAAGGTTGTTTACAACTCTATGCTTCCTCCTCATACATTCACAAAGGCTGTTCCCCTATATCTGAAATGCATTGCTTTCTCTCCCCTACACTTTAGAATTCTTATCTTCCTTCAAGGCTCAGTTCAAGTCCCTCTCCTTCTTTGTTTTGTGGTCCTTACAGGCCTAATTCTCTATTCACTGCACATATCTGCAAATCACCCCAATTATCCCCAAACTTGACATTTCTGGCCTTTTTTGATCCTCTAAAACAAACTTCTTAAATTGTGGATAGCTATATGGGGTCTCATAACTGAATGTGGGTGTTGTGAAATTATGATTTATTCTCAGTAAATATTTGATTTGTATACGTATTTTATATGTTTGTATATCTGGGATTGCAAAAAAAAATTTAATGGATGAAAAGGAGTCACAAGTTTTTGAAGGACTTATTTTCTTCAGTCATTTTCCCCCTTCCTTTTCCAAGCTGTTGACTCTTGCATATCTCTCATTTCTTTTCTCATTTTTTTCTCCTACATCTTATTCATCTTTTAAAGTCTTTTATGAGCACTTCCAAGAAGCTGCCACTCTGAGATTTCCTCTATGGGTATTTTATCCTCATCTAAGTTGGTGTTTTGTTCTTTCCTGTTGCTATAGTAGCTTTCTATGGTCAAGGTCCTTTTCTGTTTCTTGCTATTTTCTTTCCTTTTCTTTTCTTATTTTCTCTTTTTTTTTTTTTACTTTTATGGTCTAGTTCTGCTCCTGGGGTAAGGAAGCACTTCCCAAGCTTTCCTATACAGCTCTGAGCATTAGCTTTGGGCACAGGAGCACCTTGTGTTGGATGATTTGCTTACAGCAGGACATACTTTTATCTGATCTTTCCAGAAAACACCCTGGTTCCCTGGAATTTGCCTTCTGAGCTGAGACTAGAGGCTGCCCCACTTATCTCCTTCTCTACTGAGCCATGTGCTAATCTGCCAGGATTAAGACCCTCTCACTGGCTTTCCCAGACTTCTAACTTCTCTGAGTTAGACTGATCTTTTTTGAAGTTTTTTCCAATTTATCTTGAACTGGAAAGTGGTTTTATTCCAACAGAATCTGTTCAGAGTCTTTGTTTCATATGGTTTTTGAGGAAAACTGGGAGAGCTGGAGCAGCTTCCTGGCTTTACTCCACTATTTTGGCCCTACCCTCAGAAATCTGAAAGTGGAAGAAGTTTAAGAAGCCCTGCTCTAAGATATAACTCTCTTCTCCTGCCTTTATTTACCTGCTATACATATCATAAGTTCTCAGTAGGACTTTACTTACTATATATATACATACTTTGTAAGTCCTCAATAGGTCTTTAAAAAAAAAAAAACATATATATTGAAAATTCTCAGTAGGAAGGAAATGATTTCCTTTTTGTCTTGCAAAGGGAAGAGGATTAATAGAGACTTCTAGAGTTGGATCATTTGATTGTATTTTCACACAAATACCATAAGGTATTCTTAAAATTAACAGCAAGCTAAGAGGAATCTTTTGTATTACATTTTTCAAGTATGTTTTTGAATTAGAAAAAAACCTGAAAATACAAAAATATTTTTAAAAAAATAAAAATTATCTTAAAATTTTAAAACCTCTGCTGCATTTAAAATAGAATGTGATTTTTTTTTGGGGGGAAAGCTTTGTTAGTTGAAGATATAAAGTTGCATTAAAAGGAATTTGACTGTCTCAATATACATTGGTTTCCTTAGTAAATCCTCAATCTGGTGGCAACAATTTAGGACTTAAATGGAGTTTGTTACATAAAGTCTCCCTCTAATGGCTGCCCAAACATCATATAGGTAACACCTCTCATATATTTTTGCCAAAGGCCTGTCTTAGTGCTAGAAAACTGCTCACCTAGAACATCTACTTTGGATTCATGAATTCCTATGAAGATTTAAAGGAAAGGGGGTTTTAATCTAGGATCCACAAACTCCTCAAAGAGTAGAGATTTCAACAGTTCATGAATTTAGATGGGAAAAAAATACATCTTTATTTTCATTAGTCTTTGGTCTTCTTTATGTTTGATTTTGTTCATTTAATAATAAAATTCTAAGAAGTCTGTAGGCTTTATCATCTATCAAAGGACCCCAATTAATAGTTATCACATTATAGACTACAAATACCTTGGTAGAAATGAGTTATAGATAATCAGTATGGAATATTGTCAAAAGTGATGGATTTGGAGTCAGGAAGCCTGTTTTTTTTTTTTTTTATCTTGGATCTTCAGAGTGATTTCAAGCAATCCAGTTAACTTCTGTGAGACTGTTTCCTCATTTTAAAATGGTGGAAATGAAGTAGTTGATAAAACTTAAAACATTACCAAAATATAGGTTATTGTCAGCAGCAACATTTTTTATTTATTTAATATATTAGTATTATTATTATCATTAATCCTCAATAAAGCTTTATTGTGATATCACATCATGGCATAGAGGAGGATCTGAGTTCTCAAAGTTCATATTATTAGAACATTAGCTCTGGCATATTCTATCATTCTGAAAAAGTTTTAAGCAATAAATATTTGATTTGCTCTGTTTTTTGAGGACTAACTTATTTTCTCCAGAGAGGCATATCTCTCAGTAGGCCTTTCAAGTTCTTTACTCCATAGCCTGAGACAGAACTGCCAGGTGAAGAAGATGCATAGGAAAGTGGGTTGCCCTTGCCTTCTCTCCTTCTTCTTTCCCTTCTTCTTTTTCTTCTTCAAAAAACTCACCCAAAGCTGGGATTAAGGAAAGTAAATCTGTTTATCTGTGAACATGAATAAAGATTTCCAGTTTTTGTTTTTGTTTTCTCATTTGAGAAATGGCACCAAGAGGAAGGTAACCCTTCTTGAGTAACCCACTAAGTTCTGTAACAATAATCAATTAGAGCAATCTTCATCATACAATATAAGGCTGCCAGAGATAAGTCAAACTTGCAGGATAGTAAATAGACTACCCCAAATCTCTCTGAGGTGGTTTGGAAGCAGGGAGAAGTTTTCTATGAATTCTCTGTATAATCTACCAAGATAAGAAAATTTAAGCATGCTCCATGATATAACCTCTAGGAAATTCAGACATTGGTAAAATACTTGGCCAAGGGCCAGAACAGCCAATGAGCAATGAGTCACTAACCTACACACACACACACACACACACACACACACACACCAGTACAGAAAGGAGAAGCATTGTCAAAGGCAAACTGTCTACTTCACAATTTTCATGGGTTAGCCCTGTTTCTACAAGAGATATTATCATCAATATAAGTCATATGCTTCACAGATAAAGTAGAGTTAATCCCTTGGGAGATTTTATTTCTAAACATTTTTAACTTTGAGACATTAAAAAAGTAAAAAATGCCATTTTCCAAATTACAAATTTTATTCCCCATCAACCTTTATAATTTGGCAAATGGCCCCTGTTTGTAGGTATTCTCAAAAAGTAAAGTGGATTGTATATTATGTAATGCCATACTGCCCAAATTAAGATTATTAACATTTTGAATGTATAATATAACTATATAATATGGAGAGAAAACCAAAATTAGGACATTGTTACACATTGTGCACAAGGGTACTTATACTGCCATTAAAACTTATTTTATCCACCCAGGAAGCATTCCTGCTGGGGCCTTCCTACCAGGGTGCTAGAGGGGATACTGTGGGCTCTGTGGGGGAGGCTGGAACCCTGCTGAATTCAACCAAAATGAACACAGACAGAAACTGTTCTGATAATTCCTGTACTCCCTATCTAGCTCTGCATACCAATGATTTTTCCATTGTCTTTTGATCCAGCTAGTATTTCTACTGTCTATGGTCCCCATATAAGTGTCTCAAAGAATAATAATATGAATTTTTAATAAAACAATAAAAATGTCATTCATATAGGATTTCAGGATTTGCAAAGTTCTTTACATAAATATTCTTACTTGAGCATCAGGAAAAAAATCTATTAAATAAAATTTTAAAGTATAATGAATTCCATTTACAGATGAGGAAACTAAGTCTCAACAAGCTTAATTAACTTACCAGATTATAATATGTGTCAGGAGCAAAATGTGAAGTTTAGTCTTCCTGATTCTATCTATTATATCATTCTTTCTCTGGCATACTGATGCCCTCTGAGGTCTTCTGTCCTGAGACCATCAGAAAGCAAGAGGACTTCAACCAAATTCTCAACCCAGTGATGTAATCTGGATGTCAATTGCCATATATCCTGTTATTCGAGATACATATCATTCAAATCATAAGGAAGCCATGGAATTTGTCTACATAACAAATCCCAGAAGCATTATATACCTATATTATAAACACTAATTGCTGATTCCAGTGGGCTTTCAATTCAGTTCAATTAAAGTCAATTCCACAAGTGTCATTGTGTCCATAGGAGTTTAAATTGTACTGGAATAAGACAACATGTACCTTGATAAGTCAATTAAAATATATGTAAAAGGAACATTGTCAGTAATTTTGGAGACTGGGAGAAGGAATTAACAACTATTGAAATCACAAAAGGCTTTTGTGGGAGGAAGCACTTGAAATGAACTTCCATCAAGTTGAGATAGGAGGGAGATCACTACAGGCACAGGAATAGCCCATGGAAAGCTATGGAGACCAGAGATGAAATATTAATCATTGAGAATACCAAGTATGTTAGTTGACTAAAGGACAGAATCTATGTAGAAGAGTGATCAGCCTGGAAAAATAGGTTCTGGTAAAACTAGGAAGAACATTAAATTCCAAACAGTTATCTTTATTTGATTTTAGATCAAAAGGAAGCTACTGAAGCTTGAGCAAGAGAATAAATAGATTAGACCTGTGCTTTGGAAATATCAATCTGGCAACTCTGTAGATGATTATTTGAAAAGGGAAAAGGCTGGCTGTAGGAAAAAAATTAGGAGACTTGCAGTAAGTCAAAAAGTAGTTGAAAAAGGCCTGGATTTGAGTGGTGTTTTCATGCATAGCAAAAAGGGGACAGAAGTAACAGATGCGGAGGTAAAATTGCCAAGACTTGGCACTTGTTTGGATATGGAGCAGGAAAAGTTGAATGATAACTTTTCCTTATTTATGCATATTTGTTTGCTCATTATTTCTCCCATTAGAATGTGAATTCTTTGAGAGCAAGAACTATCTTTTACCTTTTTGGAAGGGGCATTCCCTGAACTCAGCACATTGTCTGGCATATATAGTAGGCAAAATAAATGTTGATTGACTCATTTTGAAATAAAGAAATTGATAATGTTGTAGAAAGAAGTTTCAGTTGAATGGTACAAGTGGAAACCAAACTAGAATAGGTTGAAGAAGGAGAAGAAGGTGAAAAAGAAAAAATAACATATATTTTTTTTTCTAGGGATTTGGCTGCAAAAGAGAGGAGAGATATAAAATGATAGTGAAAATAGTAGAGTCAAGTAAAGGTTTTGTAAAGGAGATCTGTGCATTTTGGAAGCAGCATGGAAGTAGCCAGTGGATAAAAAGATAGACAAAAATTAGAAATAAAGAGATGTGAATATAAAAGGAAAGTCCCCCAGCCTTCTGTTTAGACCCAAGGACTTAATATATACAGCATTGCAAAATTAAAATGCTCTGATAGTGTATCTCCTTGAGGATGGTGTGGTGTAATTCTATATTTCTTGATTTCTGCCAAGGCTAGAATGTCCCAATGGACTTTGTTCACATCTTGACCTTGATCTGAATAGACCTTGGCAGAAAACCCAAATAGCAAAAATTACTCTTCTCATAACAACTTGGCAATCATTTTACAGGTGAGCAAAGTGAAACAGAGGGATAAAGTAATTTGTTGACTGTGTTGACTTGACTTGGCAAAGACAGCTAATGGCAGAATTATGACCTAGATCTAGGAGCACAGAGCACTCCCCCCTAGTAGGAATTTTTAAAATTTCTGTGTTTGTATCACTGACACTTAAACATGGCATCAGACACATAACAAATACTTTATAAATGTCTGTGTATGAATTAGATCATATTGCCTTCATAGTTTTAAGTGTTGCTCTTGTAATATTGTTTGCAATTAGCCACCTAGTGCTGCAGCCCATATCTTTGCAAAGATTACAAAATAACAAGAAAAAGTAAAAATAAGATGAAACTTAAGGTATTTGCAACTACTTTTTTATATTTGTTTATTAAACAAGAATACTACTGTTGGGTTTACTGTTAATAAAATGAAACCGAACCCGATTACAATAGTTCAAGGTCATTAATGTTGAAAAAGAAAATTATTACCCAATAGATATAACACATTCCAAGGATCAGCATGCATGTCACCCAATACCATACAATGAAAATTATATTATAAATGCATTTGAAAAATAATCTTTAATCATCTGTACTCAGGCCTTTCCCTGCCTACCTCCAAATTATAATATGTCCAATTCAACCTAAATTATTTCCTCCAATTTATTTAGCCTTAGAATTATAAAGTTTTAAATATTTAAATTTAACCTAATTTAATCTAATATTTAACTTGAATTTCCCCCACTGTGTCTTAAACCCATTACTTATTGTTCTGTCTTTGTTGACTAATGAGAAAAATGGGTCCCTATACTCTACATAACATCTCTTTATGTATTTGTAGACAGTTATCATGTCTCCCCCCAGTCTTCTTTTCTTAAGATTAAACATTCTCAGGTCTCTTTACCTTTCCTTTTAGTCTCATTGTCTAGACCTTTCATCATTTTTGTGGCTCTCTTCTGAAATCTCAGCCCAATTTGTCTCTCTTTTTAAAAGTCTGCTATACCAAACTGAATATGGTACACCTTATCAAGAGCTAATGATTGCCAAGGAGAGTCAAATAATTACCTTGTTTGTTTTATACATGATAATAATGCTAATACAACCCAATGCAGCATCTGCTTCCCTCCTCAAAAAAGCATCATGCTCTTGACTTGTTCTAAATTTATCATCTAACATCAATTTTGGATGCTTTTTAATGTTTAAGAAGTTGAACTTAATTCTTCCTGACTCCAGTGCTTAATTCACTATGCCTCCTAGGTACTTCTATATTTTCTGTTCACTTCATAGGAAAAAAATAATCTTCAACAGTTTTTTTTTCATAAAGTTAAGACATTTTATAATATATAAGGCATTTTCCCTATTCTCAAGAAGTTTCTGGTTAATCATACCATTCAGGAAAACAACTCTAATATAATAGGTAAAATTTACAAAATGTTTTATGATTTACAAAGAACTTTACTAACAGAGATACTGACACATAAAGAAATTAAGGCTCAATGAGTTTAAAGAAACTTACCAGGAGTTTCAGACCTGAAACTAGGCCTTCTGACATTAAAACCATAGCTCTTTCTACGAGACTGCACTGTCTCCCTACAACAAAACTGAGGAGCAATTAAGTAAACAATAATTGTAGTTTTAAGCACCCTAGACTACCTTTAGGATCCTTAGGACATTCCTCCTGGATGCCAAATTTGTCATATATAGCAGTTAAAATTATAGAATTAAAGATTTAGAACTGACCTTAGAAGTCATTCAGCCTAATTCCCCAATTTTAGAGAAAACTGCAGCACAGAGAGTATAAATAACTTGGCCAAGATCACAGAGGCAGTGAGGATCAAGGCTAAGATTTAAATTCAGGTGCTCTGATTGCTCATCCAGCTCTCTTACTCTAGTACACATTGCCATTCTGACTAGAACTCACGTCCGACTATGGATATCAGATAGTTCAACAAGGTCAGTGAATCCTAATTAGGAAACCATTATCTTCTCTATTATCTGCTGAACAGGGAAAAAAATCATACCTACAGTTAACCCTGTCAAATGTGTATCTGTTATCACATAGCTATATCTTATATCCCATTCAAAATTACTAAGCAATCACAGAGCTACACTTCCCAAGCAGGGGAGACATGAATTGAATACCCATGAATGGTGATTTTTAGCCTCTGAGTTTTGAAACTCAGACTGGTTAAGTATCTAATGCAACAATACTGCATCATATTAAACAATGCTAGAAACTAACAGGTCACTAGCTGTGTGATCCTGGTCAAGTCACTTAACCCCAATTGCCTCAGCAAAAAAAGAAAGAAAGAGGTCCATCAGCAGTGATGTAGCTAATCTTTAGAAGTTCAGATGAGAAATAATTTATCTTTCAAACAAAAAGATCATCTTTCCTTTGTAGTGCAGAATCTTCAAAATCTATGAAGAAACTATTTAATCAAAAGAGAGGAGAAAAAAATCAACAGGCCTACTAGAATTTAGACAGCCTCTGAAGGAATGCTGAAAACTAAACTCTATACTTTGCTTTAAATTAATAAAAGATCTAAAGTTCTAAATTCAGAGCTGGAAACCTTACAGGAATACAACCCCCTTGTTTACCTAAAAAAAGGTGAAGTGATCTGTCAACATCATGGAGTAGCAAGTGGCAGAGTGTAATTTGAACCCAGATACTTCAAATGTAACACACATTTTAACCACACTATTTTTCTTCACTATAATTATTTTTCTGAGAACACTAAAGTATCCATTTAAAAAAAAAATATTTTCTTTTTTCTTTTTTAAATTAAATTTTCTCTTTTACTTATCTATCAGTTGACATTTATTAAACTCCTACTCATTACTTTGTCCTAAGAAGCCCAGTGCTAAGTACTGGGGATACAATATAATGGGGGAAACAGGGTGCAAACTAATATATACAAAGTAAGCTGTGTACAAGATAGCTAAAAGGGGAAGCTTTAAAATTAAGTGAATTTAGGGAAAGCTTCCTTTAAAAGATGGGGTTTTCAATGATATTTAAGGAATCTGGGGAAGTCCATAGATCGATGAAGAGGGAGAACATTCCAGTCATGGGGGACAGTCAGAAAGGTAAACTGAGTCTTGGAGAGGAAAACATAATCATCCCACAACCAAAAGGCTGCAAATAACACTCTCATAGATAGAAAAATGGGAGAACACTGGGGGCTCATTCAGTCTCCTCTCCTCTTCTCAGACTTCCTGGGAGGGTCAGGACTTGAACCCAGATCTTCCAGCTCCAATATAGAGCTAGTGTGACCCCAGTAGGTTGTGCAATCACTTTCCTCCTCTCCTATCCCCAAGTGATAGCTAGGTGACAAGGTGGACCTAGGTGTTGGGGAGACAAGCTTGGATCCTTCCTGAGACACTTATTAGCTCTAGAACCTCATGCAAGTCATTTAACTGCTCTCTGGCTCAGTTTCCCAGTCTATAAAATGTGGACCGTGGAGAGAGTCTGGCCCTGGAGAGAGTCTGGCCCTGGAGTTGGGAAGACTTCTCTTCTGAGGTCCAAGTCCAGCATTGGATGATGAGGACACAACTTAACTACCTCAGTTTCCTCATCCATAAAATGAGCTGGAGAAGGAAGTAGCAATCCCTCTGCCATCTGGCTATCTGCCAAGAAAAGACTGAGGGGTTATCAAAGTCCTTTCTAGGGCTACAGGGATGACCCTGAGAGAATCTCGGTAAAGCACTTGATGAACCACACTTCCTTTGATGGAGAGCTGTCAAGGAAACCATGAGAAGTCCCTTAAGTGGAAGCTGACTGGAGTCCCGGGTTCCAATCCTATCTGTGACATTGACTGGCTGCATGAACAGGGAAGGTTTTTAACCCTTTCTGGATAAATGTAGCACTTAGTCCACATCAAAATGCAATGTCTCATCTGTTTTTGACAATAACTACAACTCCCACATCCTGAAGTCATGCCCCCAGCCTCAGGGAGGAGAGGACCCCTAGGTTGAAAATATTTTCAACAAATCTGTAAGTGTTTTTTTATTGCTGTTCCATCGTTTTTAGTTGTGTCCAACTCTTCACTACCCCATTTGGAGGTGTTTTTTTTTTTTTTTTTGACAGAGAGAGTACAGTAGTTGGCATATGCTTCTACAGCTCATTTTACAGATGAGAAAACTGAGGGAAACAAATTTAAGTATTTTTTCAGGGCAACACAGCTAGTAAATGTCTGAAGCCAAATTTGAACTAAAAAAAAAAATTAATCTTCTTGATTCTGAGACCACAGTGCTCTATCCACTGAACCACTTAGTTTCTTCCTAGATACAATGTAGAAAGACTAATATCAGAGGGTATTTATGCATAAATACAAAAAGTATACTTTACAACCCAGATGATCTAGAGATCCTAATGCAAGAAGACAAATTTGACTTTAGAGGTATTAAGATTTTCTTGCATAATGATATTGATAAGGTGCTCTGTAGTTTACTATTAAAATTATTAGTCACAAAATGCAACTAACATTTGAAATGCATTACAATGGGAGTCTGGAGACTACAGAATAACATAAATACAAGTACCACCGCAATATCACATTTGGTAATCACACTTCTCACCTCAATATGAGACAACTCACATCTTTCTGGGTTTGGTTTACTCCTCTAACCTGATCTTATTGTATAAGTTTTCACTTCCCAGAAATAGATGACCACCATATCACATCATATTCAAACTCTCTCAGGGTTCTAGGGTAACACAGCTCAGAAGAAATATAATTAGAACTCTTAAACCTCTATCACATATATTTATATATGCACATATATATATCATTCACAGTGAAAACTCATTTAGATTTTAAATATAATCATTTAGTAATAAAACAAAAGAGTAATATTATAGATACTAATATACTAAAGTAAAAAATGTGATAAAATACTTCAGAACACATCTATAAAGCCAATCAGATCACACTCTTCTGCCAAGTCATTCATCAGCTATGATGAAGAATGGGCACATACCTTTGCAAAGAAATATATGAGGGAGAAAAACTTATGTGATTAGGGTAACTCATGAATTTCGATTTTACTGATCATTTAGGAACATCTATTTTTCACAAAAATGCTTCTTTGCTCACTGATTTGTTTTTCACTAATCCTCAATTGAGAGAATTCTCCTTTCTACTTTAAAATAGACTTTCAATTTCTTTTGATCAACCATCACCCTTAAAAGGGTATTTAGGGAGCAGCGAGGTAGCGCAGTGGATAAAGTACCAGCCCTGAAGTCAGAGGACCTGAGTTCAAATCTTGTCTTAGACACTTAACATTCCCTAGCTATATGACCCTGGGACCTCAATTGCCTCAAAAAAAAAAAAAAAAAAAAAGGTATTTAGAAAATGGTGGTTCTTAATTTGAATAGTCTTTCAATCAATTTGCCTTTCAATCATCAAACTGGCTTCCCAAGCTATTTAGACCAAACTAGCTCCTTAGTCAGCTGAATGTTGGGTAGTCCAAGAAGCAAAAAGCTCACAACAGCATAGTCTTCTCATCAGAATAGTAAAGCAGCTAACATATATTCCTCTGTTCTCCTTTCTCAATCCAAAGATAGTAGCAGAATCTTAATGCAAAATTTCAATTTCCTCCACCTCTTCTCAGAGTTAAACAGCAATAACTATCATTGGAACTTTTGGTCAATAATATCAATTTCTTCTGATCAATCAGGAAAGACAGCTAAAATGTGGTTTCTTGTTCAAATTTCATGGTTCCAATAAGGGAGCAGCTGTTTAAGGCCCTTACCTCTGTGTTTTATCTCCTCAGATCTTCATCCTTTTTTTCCTGTTTTCTTCCTATAGAGAAATTGCTATAGTTCGAAGGCTTAAAAGAGAGCCTCCTCTTAGACACATAACAAGTCACCTCCTAAATCTCTACCAAGTTAATTTTTTCTTCAATCATACCACAGTCTCTAAATTTTTATGACTTTTTACTTTCTTAGTTTTACCTTCTTTAGTTATAAAAAATGTATATGCAAATTAGCTAAGGTACCTATCATATTGCCTCCTAAGTCTCTAACTCTTAGAAGTAGTCTTTTTAGTGTTTTGAAAATATATTTCTTGGGGGGGGGGAGTGGGGCAGGGCCAAGATGGCGAACTACAGACAGCGTTCTCTGTGAGCTCCTGAGACCTTCCCTCAGACCCAGACAAATTGAGCCTCCAAACTGGTTCGGGAGTGAGGGCTCCACCAAACACTTGGACTACAATGCACTTCTATCAACAATCTACTTTAAAAAAAACATCGGAGGTTAGCCTCAGGGGAAATCGGCCACTGGCTGCAATCAGATGCCAGCAAAGTCGGGCTGCAACAGAGGCGGATTTTAGGCACCCAGGAAGCCCCTGGGAGACGCCTGGGCAAATTTGCTCTGCTTGCGGGCAGGTGCTTTGGCAGATCTCCCTTTGGTAAAGGGTGGATTGAGAGCAGCTGAAAACATGGTCCTAGTGCGGATCTAGCCCGACCAGCCTCAAACCTGAAGTCAACTCGGCAAACTGCCCCAGAGCAAATTGAAACTGCAGTAGTACTCCCTGCTTGTGTCTGATACCTCAGCTGAAAACCATGAGTAAGAAGCAGAAGAGAGCTCTCACCATAGACAACTTTTATGGAGAGAAAATGGAGAAGTCCCCAGATCCTGAGATTCTGAAAAGAATCGCAGATAAAGCCACAAAGACGGACTTAAGCTGGTCTCCTTTCCAGAAGGCTTACCTGGAAGATTGCATAAAGAATCTCAAAAGAGAGCTAGAAGAAGAATGGGGAAATAAATTGAGATCAGGGCAACAGAGATATCAAAAACTAGAAAACAGGACTAGTGAATTGGAAAAAGAAAACAATTCACTGAAAAACAAAATTGGTGAATTGGAAAAAATCACCAATTCACGGGAAAATAAAAATGGTGAATTGGAAAAAGTCACCAATTCAGTGGAAAATAAAAATGGTGAATTGGAAAAAGACAACAATTCACTGAAAAACAAAATTGGCAAAATGGAAAAAGAATGCATTGAATCAAGAAATTCAATTGGCCAGCTACAAAAGGAGCTAAAACAGATAACTGAAGGAAATAATACTCTAAAAATTAAAATTGAATGAATAGAAGTAAATGACTCAATAAGACTTCAAGAATCAGTCAAACAAAAACAAAAAAAAATGAAAAAATAGAAGAAAATATGAAATATCTCCTAGGAAAAACAACTGACTTGGAAAACAAATCCTGGAGAGACAATCTAAGGATTATCGGGTTCCCTGAAAGCCACAAAGAAAAAAAGAACCTTGATGCCATCTTCCAGGAAATCATGAAAGAGAATTGCCCTGATGTTTCAGAATCAGAAGGCAAAATTGGCATTGAAAGAATTCACCGATCACCTCCTGAAAGAGACCCCAAAATTAAAACCCCAAGGAATATCGTGGCCAAATTTCAGGACTATCACACCAGGGAAAAGATATTGCAAGCAGCTAGAAAGAAACAGTTCAAATACCGAGGAACTGTCATTAGAATTACACAAGATCTGTCAGCTTACACCCTGAAAGATAGAAGGGCCTGGAATCAGATATTCCAAAAGGCAAAAGAACTTGGATTACAGCCAAGAATAAGCTATCCAGCTAGAATGAGCATCATCTTCCAGGGAAGAAGATGGTCATTCAATGATACAGGAGAATTTCACCTATTTCTAATGAAAAGACCAGATCTAAACAAAAAATTTGACCTCCAAATACAGAACTCAAGAGAAGCATAAAAAGGTAAAAAGGAAAGAACTCTTGAGAACTATATTTCTACTATAGGTATCCTTAAAGAATGGGGGTATAATTCGATTTTTCTTTGATAATAATGGAAAAGAAATTAGAGGTGGAAGGGATACCATACTGAAAAAGGGGGGGGGGAGGAGGCAAAATAAAGTAAAAATAAAGGAGGTAAAATAAGGCAAAATCTCATAAAGAGACATAGAAGACCTAATATAATTGAGGGAAAGAAGGGAGGGCGATGAGTATTGTGTAAACCTTACTCTCCTTAGATTGGACTCTAAGAGAGTATATCAGACACATTTGGCTTCAAAGAAAGGCCTGACCCTCTTTGTGGGGAGGTGGCAGGGAAAAGAGGAAAGGAAAGGGATAAACAAATAGAAGTATTAGGGGAAAGGTATAAAGGGGAGGGAGGAATTCTAAAGGGGGGAGGACTATTGGTGGGAAGTGATCATCAAAAATAAAGTACTGGGGAGGGGGGAAGGGAAAGAGGGGAAAGGAAAGAGAAAATCATAACTCTGGATAAATAAGATGGCAGGGAATACAGATATAGTTATTTTAACTGTGAATGTGAATGGGATGAATTCTCCCATAAAACGGAAGCGGGTAGCAGACTAGATAAAAAGCCAGAATCCTACAATATGTTGTTTACAAGAAACACATCTAAAACATAGAGATACATACAGAGTGAAGGTAAAGGGCTGGAGCAGAATCTTCTATGCTTCAGGTGAACAAAGAAAGGCAGGGGTAGCAATCCTTATCTCGGATCAAGTAAAAATAAAAATAGATCTAATTAAAAGAGTAAGGAAAGAAACTATATTTTACTAAAGGGTACCATAGACAATGAAGCAGTATCAATACTAAACATATATGCACCAAGTGGTATAGCATCCAAATTCCTAGAGGAGAAACTAACAGAGATGCAAGGAGAAATGGACAGTAATACTATGCTAGTGGGGTATCTCAACCTTGCTCTCTCAGAATTAGATAAATCAAATCACAAAATAAATAAGAAAGAAGTTAGGGAGGTAAACAAAAGGCTAGAAAAGTTAGGTATGATAGATCTCTGGAGGAAATTGAATGGTGATAGAAGGGAGTATACTTTTTTTCTCAGGGGTTCATGGAACTTATATGAAAATTGATCATGTGTTAGGGCATAAAAACCTCAAAATCAAATGCAGAAAAGCAGAAATAGTAAATGCATCCTTATCAGATCATGATGCAATAAAACTCACATGTAATATAAGGCCAGGAGAAAATAGACCACAAGTTAATTGGAAATTAAATAATCTAATCCTGAAGAATGAATGGGTGAAAGAGCAAATCATAGACACAATTGATAATTTCATCCAGGAGAATGACAATAATGAGACAACATACCAAAATTTGTGGGACACGGCTAAAGCGGTTATAAAGGGTAATTTTATATCTCTAGATGCTTTCTTGCATAAAACAGAGAAAGAGAAGATCAATGAACTGGGCTTACAATTAAAAAAGCTAAAAAAAAGACCAAATTAAAAACCCTCAATTAAATATCAAATTGGAAATTCTGAAAATTAAAGGGGAGATCAATAAACTTGAAAATAAGAAAACTATCGAATTAATAAATAAAACTAAGAGTTGGTTTTATGAAAAAACCAACAAAATATATAAGCCTTTAGTTAATTTGATTAGAAAAAGGAAAGAGGAAAATCAAATTGTTAGCCTCAAAAATGATAAGGGAGAACTTTCCTCCAATGAAGAGGAAATTAATGTAATAATTAGAAATTTCTTTGCCCAACTTTATGCCAATAAATTTGATAATGTAAATGAAATGGAGGAATATCTACAAAAATATAGATTGCCTAGGTTAACAGAAGAGGAAATAAATTATTTAAATAGCCCCATCTTGGAAAAAGAAATAGAACAAGCTATTAATCAACTCCCTAAGAAAAAATCTCCAGGCCAAGATGGATTTACATGTGAATTTTACCAAACATTCAAAGAACAATTAATCCCAATACTATATAAACTATTTGAAAAAAATAGGGAAAGAAGGTGTACTACCAAATTCCTTCTATGACACAGATATGGTGCTGATAGCTGAACCAGGTAGGGAGAAAACTGAGAAAGAAAACTATTGACCCATTTCCCTAATGAATATTGATGCAAAAATTTTAAATAAGATTTTAGCAACGAGATTACAGAAAGTTATCCCCAGGATAATACACCATGACCAAGTAGGATTTATACCAGGAATGCAGGGCTGGTTCAATATTAGCAAAACTATTAGCATAATCAATTATATTAATAACCAAATTAACAAAAACCATATGATTATCTCAATAGATGCAGAAAAAGCCTTTGATAAAATGCAACACCCATTCCTATTAAAAACACTAGAGAGTATAGGAATAAATGGGCTTTTCCTTAAAATGATTAGTAGTATCTACTTAAAACCTTCAGCAAGCATCATATGTAATGTAGTCAAACTAGAACCATTCCCAATAAGATCAGGAGTGAAACAAGGCTGCCCACTTGTCACCATTACTATTTAATATTGTCTTAGAAATGTTAGCTTTGGCAGTAAGAGAAGAAAAAGATATTAAAGGAATTAGAGTAGGTAATGAGGAAACCAAACTATCACTCTTTGCAGATGACATGATGATATATGTAGAGAACCCTAAAGACTCAACTAAAAAATGACTAGAAACAATTCACAACTTTAGCAAAGTTGCAGGATACAAAATAAATCCACATAAATCATCAGCATTTTTATATATTACCAATAAAGTTCAGCAGCAAGAGATACAAAAAGAAATTCCATTCAAAATAACTGTTGATAGTATAAAATATTTGGGAATTTATTTGCCAAGGGATAGTCAGGAACTATACGAACTAAACTACAAAACACTTTCCACACAAATAAAATCAGACCTAGTCAATTGGAAAAACTTAAAATGCTCATGGGTAGGCCGAGCGAATATAATAAAAATGACAATACTACCCAAACTAATTTATTTATTTAGCGCCATTCCAATCAAACTCCTAAGATATTATCTTACAGATCTAGTAAAAATAGTAGCAAAGTTCATTTGGAAGAACAAAAGGTCAAGGATGTCAAGGGGATTAATGAAAAAAAAGGCTGACGATGGTGGACTTGCTGTACCAGATCTAAAACTATATTATAAAGCAGCGGTCATCAAAACCATTTGGTACTGGCTAAGAAATAGAGTAGTCGATCAGTGGAATAGGATAGAATCACAAGACAAACTAGGCAATAACTATAGCAATTTGGTTTTTGATAAACCCAAAGACCCCAGCTTTTGGGATAAGTATTCACTATTTGACAAAAACTGCTGGGAAAACTGGAAACTAGTGTGGAAGAAATTAGGGCTTGACCCACATCTAACACCACATACCAAGATAAGATCTAAATGGGTTCATGATCTGGATATAAAGAGTGATACTATAAGTAAATTAGAGGAACGTTATATAGTTTACCTCTCAGACCTAAAGAGATGGAATAAATTTATGTCCAAAGAAGAACTGGAACTCTTAATTGAAAACCAGATAGATAACTTTGACTATATTAAGTTAAAAAGTTTTTGTACAAACAAAACCAATGCAGTCAAGATTAGGAGGGAAACAATAAATTGGGAAATCATCTTTACATTTAAGGGTTCTGATAAAGGTCTCGTCTCTAAAATATATAGAGAATTGTCTCATATTTATACAAATTCAAGCCATTCTCCAATCAATAAATGGTCAAAGGATATGAACAGACAATTTTCAGAGGATAAAATTAAAACTATTTGTAGTCATATGAAAAGGTGCTCCAAATCACTATTGATCAAAGAAATGCAAATCAAGACAACCCTGAGGTACCACTACACACCTGTCAGATTGGCTAAAATGACAGGAAAAGTTAATGGTGAATGTTGGACGGGATGTGGGAGGGCTGGGACACTGATGCATTGTTGGTGGAGCTGT
>JAJPUD010006055.1:0-64796 GCA_023553655.1 Myrmecobius fasciatus | reverse complement strand
CACCCAGAGAGAGGGATGTGAAATGTGGACCACAACATAACATTCTCATACTTCTTGATTGATGTTTGCTTACATTGTGTTTCCTTTATCTGATATATCTTTTCTATAGATAAGATTTTTCTTGCACAACAATAAGTTTGGAAATATGTATACATCTATTTGATTTGCCAATATTTTAAAATAATTAACATGTAGTGGATATCCTGCCATCTAGGAGAGGGGTGGGGAGTTGTTAGGAAAAATTTGTAACAGAGAGCTATGTAAGGGTTAATGTTGAAGAATTACCCACACATATGTTATGCAAAGAAAATTTTAAAAAATTTTAAAAAAAGAAAATATATTTCTTCAAAATCATGGACTTCTAGTTCTTAATAAAAAATATTTCTCAAAACTTTTATAGACCACTAAACTGTTCTCATACAAAGAAAAATAACTCTACATCATTAACAAAGAGAAGTCCCCAAATCTATATCAAAGAACATTTTTTCTTCATAAATGTCCAAATCAGGGGGCAGGGCCAAGATAGTAGAAGAGAGGCAGCAACCCAGCTGGATTCTTCTATTTTCCTCCAAACAACTTCAAAATAACATATCAAATAAAATTTTGGGGCACCAAAGTTAACAAAAAGTCAGGATGAGACATTTTTTTGAGCCTAAGTCAATTTAGGAGATCAGCAAGAGAGATCTGTGATGCATTGTGGAGGTGGTCCATAGTGCATATGGAAACAACACTAGCAATTAGTGTTGGAAACTGCAGCAATAGCAGTTTTGGGAGATCTCAGGCCAGATAGCATTAGGAGGTAAAAGAATGGTCAGAAAGAATTATAGGGGATAATTTACTAACTCTAGATGCAACTGCAACTGCTTAGCAATTGTATTACCTATACACAATTCTGGGTCACAGTTTCAGGCTTGAGGGTCAGTCATAAGGAGCAGAGTCAAAGTTCCAAGATCAAGAGAAACAAAAGTGCTCATGACTGCAGAGAAACAAAGGCCCTTTCCTGGAAAAAGACCAGAATGGAGACTAAGAGAGCAATGATCACTCTTCTATCCATATCACATCACTTTGGAACCACCAAAAACCTTCAGGTCCAGAACTAGATCCGAAAATAGCAACTCAAAAAGTGATGAAGCTTGGGACAGTACTTCTTCAATTCTAGATATGTAGAGCCTGGTTTTAAAATAAAGTTCAAAGTCAAGAAATAGGCTGGGAACTAAGGTTGTGGCCAAAAATATCATAAACAGCAAAGTATAATCCTGAATGAAAAAAAATGGATGTTAAATGAATTGGCAGACTTTCAGGAATTTTTTTCAAAAAGATCTGAGCTTAGTAAAAAAATTGACATACAAGATCCAAGACAAATACAAGATAAGCATAAAAGACTAATTAAAAGGTATTTAATTAGAACAAATGATTTTTCATACTTGACACGGTAAACCATCTGTAAAGATTGTCACTAGTAATTGGGTGGCTCAAAAGAAACACTAGAGTAGAGCTGATTATGATGTTATTCTAAAAAAGCAAAACTGTGTAGGAAAAGGTAAAAAGAATAATTATCTTATACAAATGAGGAACAAGAGGATGAACTGACACAGAGGAATTAGGGGAGTAGGACTGATATTCTTAGAACACTACTCTCCTCAGGAATGGGTTAAAAAGATAATAATACATCAATGCACATGTATATATGTGTACATATATACATGTGTATTGATGTATTATTGTCTGTTTACATAAAACTCTTCTAAATTCAGAAAGAAATAAAGATAAGGAAGGGATTTTTAGAAAGAACCCTACTCACATCAGATCTGAGTTAAAGAAAGAACAAGTAGACCAATTTAGGCAGAATTATCACTTTATTATATTAGCTCAACCTCCCCATGAACAATTGATATTTTTCCAATTGCTTAGATCTGATTTTATTTGCATGAGAACTGTTTTGTAATCGTGTTCATATAATTCTTGGGTTTGCTTTGTCAGGTAGATCTCCAAGTGTTTTATTTTGTCTACAGTAATTTTAAATGGAATCTCTCTTTTCTACCTCTTGCTGATGGGATTTGTCAGTAATATATAGAAATGCTGATGATTTGTGTGGTTTTATATTATATCCTGCAACTTTATAAAAGCAATAAATTGTTTCCAGTAGGTTTTTTGATGGTTTTCTATGATTCTCTAAGTATATCATCATATCATTTACAAAGAATGATAGTTTTATGTCCTCATTGCTTACTCTAATTTCTTTCTTTTTCTTATTACTAAAGCCAACATTTCTACTACAATGTTGAATAATAGTGAGCATTCTTGTTTCCACCACTGATTTTATTGGGAATGGATCCATCTTTTCACCATTACAAATAATATTTGCTGTAAATTTTAGATAGATACTGCTTATTACTTTAAGGAAAGCTCTCTTTATTCTTAGTCTTTTTCTCTAGTCTTTTTAATAGGAATGGGTGCTATATTTTATCAACAGCTTTTTCTGCATCTTTTAAGATAATCATATGATTTCTGTTAGTTTTGTTATTGATATGGTCAATGATGGTAATAGTTTTCATGATATTGAACCAGCCCTGCATTCCTGGTATAAATCTCACTTGATCATAATGTATTAATCTTGCTGATAATTTGCTATAATCTCTTTGCTAATACTTTATTTAAATTTTTTGCATCAATATTCATTAGGGAGATAGGTCTGTAATTATCTTTCTCTATTTTGACTCTTCCTGGTTTAGGTATCAGTGTCATATTTGTGTCATACAAGGAATTTGAATTTGACAGTATTCCTTCTTTACCTATTTTTTGAAATAATTTATAAAGTATTGGAATTAATTATTTTTTAAATGTTTGGTAGAATTCACTTATGAATTCATCTGGCCCTGGAGATATTTTCTTAGGGAACTAATTAAGAGCTGTTTAATTTCTTTTTCTAAAATGAAATTATTTAAATAATTTATTTCTCCTTCTGTTGATCTGGGCAATTTATATTTTTGTAAATATTCATTCACTTTGGTTAGATTGTCAAACTTGCTGCCATACAGTTGGGTAAAATAGCTTCTAAATATTGCTTTAATTTCTTTGTCCTTGGTGATAAGTTCATCCTTCTCATTTTTGATGCTGCTGATTTGGGTTTTTTCTTTTCTTTTTCTAACCAAATTAACCAAAAGTTTATCTATTTTGTTACTTTTTTCAGAAACCCAATTCAATTTTATTAGTTTAATAGTTTTCTTAGTTTCAATTTTATTAATCTCAACTTTAAGTATCAGAATTTCTAATTTGGTATTTAATTTGGGGTTTTTAATTTTGTTCTTTTTCTAGCTTTTTTAGTTGTCTCCCAAATTCATTGACCTCCTCTTTCTCTATTTTATTCACATCGCTATTTAGAGATATAAAATATCCCCTAAGAACTGCTTTGGCTGCATGCCATACGTTTTGGTATATTGCCTCATTTTCATTCTCTTGGATGAAATTATGGATTCTTTCTGAGATTTATTGTTTGACCTACTCATTTTTTAAAATTAGATTCTTTAATATCCAATTCCTTTTTAGTCTATCTTTCCCTGGCCTTTTATTGAAGATAAATTTTATAGCATTGTGGTCTGAAATGGAAGCATTTACTATATCTGCCTTTCTGCATTTGATTCTGAGGTTTTATGCCCTAATATATGGTCAGTTTTTGTAAGATGCCATGTACTGCCAAGAAAAATGTGCATTTCTTTCTGTGCATATTCAATTTTCTTCAGAGGTCTATCATATCTAGTGTTTGTAGCATCCTATTAACTTCCCTAGTTTCTTTCTTATTTATTTTGTGGTTATATTTGTCTGATTCTGAAAGGGGAAGGTTGAGTTCTCCCACTAGAATAGTTTTATTGTCTATTTCTTACTGTAAGTGGCTTAAAATCTTTTCTAGGAATTTGTCCATTCTACCACTTGGTACATACACATGTAGTATCATTACTACTTCATTATTTACTGTACCCTTTATCAAGAGGTACTTTCTTTCCTAATCTCTTTTAATAAGATTTATATTTACTTTTGTTTTATCTAGGATCAGAATTGCTACCCCTGTTTGTTTGTTTTTTTTTTTTTACTTCAGCTGAAGCAAAATGAATTTTGTTCTAGCCTTTTACCTTTACTCTGTATGTGTCTCTCAGTGTCAAATGTATTTCTTGTAAATAACATATTTCAGGATTCTGTTTTTTAATTTACTCTGCCATTTGCTTTCCATTTTAAGGAGAGTTCATCCCATTCACATTCACAGTTATAATTACTAGCTCTGTATTTCCCTGAATCCCATTTTCTCTCCTGTATATACTTTTGTTCTCTCTTTCTACCCTATCCTTGGTCCTGTTTTTTTTTTCTTAAACACCTCACTCATTACCTTATCTCCTATGACCCCTTTCCCTTTCTGTTAGGAGTGTTTTTTTTTTAAACTCATTCCCCACCGCTTTATCTTCTATTACCTCTTATTCCCTTCTCTTAACTTTTTCCCTAGTGATTCTGTCCTCCTTTTTATACTACCCCTCCCTTTTCTTTTCTCTTTCTACTACTTCTTTATGGGGTTAGATAAATTTCAATACTCAATAGAATGATTATTCCTTCTCAGAGCCAAAGCTGATGAGATCAGCCTTCAGGTAATGCTCAATCCCCTCCCTTCTTTTTCTCCATTTAATAAGACTTCATGTGAACTAATTGCTCCATTATACCTCCGCTTTCCTCTTTTTCCAGTACAGAACTTTTCCCCACTCCTTAATATATTTTGTTTTGATGTTATCACATCAGAGTCCATTCATAACTACATCCTCAGTCCATGTGATGCTCCTCTCTGTCTTCCCCAGTGTCAGATACAATTCTCAAGAGTTACAGCTATTATGTTCCTAACCAGGGATGTAAACAGTTTAACCTTTAAATAATACATATTTTTGCCCTGTCTACCTTTCTATGGTTCTCTTGAGTCCTGTGATTGTAGATTAAATTTTTTGTTTAGTTTTGGGTTTTTTTTTCCAGTAGAAATGATTGAAAGTTGCTTACTTCATTGAAGATCCATCTTCTCCTCCTGAAAGATGATGCTGAGTCTTGCTGAGTAGTTAATTCTTGGTTGTAAACCTAGGTTCTTTGCATTCCAGAACATAGTACTTCAGATCCTTGGATCCTTTATTGTAGAAGCTGCCAGATCCTTGGTAATCATGATTTTTGCTTTTTGATACTTTGTTTTTATCTGGCAGCTTGCAGTATTTTTCCTTGAGATTATAGTTCCAGAGTTTCACAACAATGTCTTGGACTTTTTCTTGTGAGATCTCTTTCCAGGGGTTGTCAATGAATTCTTTCAATGAGTATTTCCCCCTCTGTTTCTAGAATATATGGGCAGTTTTCCTTAATGATCTCTTGAAGAATTCTATCCAGACTCTTTTTTTTTTTTTTTTTTTTTTTTTGCTCATGACTTTCAGATAGGCCAATAATTTTTAAGTTTTCTTTTCTGGATCTATTTCATAGGTTGGCTGTTTTGCCAATGAGGTATTTCACATTTTCTTCCATTTTTTCATTCTTTTTAGTTTGTTTGACTGATTCTTGCTATCTCACAGAATCATTAGCTTCCATTTGCCCCATTCTAGTTTTTAATGTGTGATTTTCTTCAGTTAACTTTTATATCTCTTTTTCCCTTTGGTTAATTTTACTTTTTAAGGCATTGCTTTCTTCAATTTTTTTCCTTCCTTTTTGAAACTGTTGACTCTCTCATGGATACCTCTCATTTCCTGTCTCATTTTTTTTCTTCTATCTCTCTTGATTGCCTTTTAAAGTTTTTTATGAGCACTGCAAAGAAAACTCTTAGGGCTTGAGACTAATTCATTTCATTCTCTGAGATTTCTTCTGTGGACATTTTGTCCTCATCTGAGTTGGTATTTTGGTCTGCCCTGTCACCATAACCACTTTCTATGGTCAAGAAAATTGAATAGGGGGGCAGCTAGGTGGCACAGTGGATAGAGCACCAGCCCTGAAGTCAGGAGGACCTGAGTTCAAATCTGGTCTCAGGCACTTAACATTCCCTAGCTGTGTGACCCTGGGCAAGTCACTTAACCTCAATTGCCTCAGCAAAAAGCAAAAAAAAAAAAAAAAGAAAATTGAATAGGGACAGAAAGAAATGCACCTTTTTCTTGGCAGTACATGGCATCTTACAAAAACTAACTTTCTAGGTTTCATTTTCTTTCCCTTTCTTTTGGTATTTCCTCTTTTTTTTTAAATTTTTATGGTTGTGCTCTGTCCCTGGGTAAAGGGTGGCCTGTCTGAAGTTTCCTGTGCAGCTCTAAGCCTTGGCTTTGAGCACAGGGGCCCCTGTTGTTTGCAGGGGTAGCTTTACCAGCTTTGTTCAGGAAACAGCCTGGTTTCTCAGAGTTTGCCTTCTGAACTGGGATTGGAAGCTGACCCACTGATTTGGTCCTCTAAGACTGAAAGTTTTAGCTGCTAATTTGCTTTGAGTAAGACCCTCTCACCAGCTTTTCCCGAGTCTATTTGAACTGGGCTGAACACCTTTTTTACCCGAGTGAGACTAACCTTTCTTGAAATTTTTCCAGTCTATTTTGAGCTGGAGAGTGGTTTCATTCTATCAGACTCTGTGGAGAGGCTTGGTTTCATGTGATTTTCAAGGGAAACTGGGAGAGCTTGAGCAGCTTCCTGGCTTTACTTGCCATTTTGGTTCCATCCCTGGAAGTCTCAATTCTTATATTTTTTAATTTCACTTTTATAAGCAAAATGGAAAATCCCTCCAGGACCTAAGCAGTTAAACCAAAAAGGACTAGCACTAGAAAGGCCAGATATGAGAAGGAAAATTGAAATGAAAGATTGGAAATAAGAAGGGAAAGGAGATTGAGCTACCACACAGGAGAGTTTTACAGGGACCACTGTTATCATATAGGCATCTTGAAGCAGAGGGCTTTAGCCAAAGCTACTGACTATATTGATCATGTCAGGAAATTTTCAAAAGTAATCTGGTAAAAGAGAAACAAAAACTATTTCTGATGAGATTCTATCCTGTTTAAATGTTATGTTTAAAATGAATAGATATGTATAATTTAACATTTATAATTTAACTTAGTGCTTGTCATCAACCAATAGAAAAGTAAATAGTTTGTATCCTAACTATTCATTTTCATTGACTGGTTAAGTCAGAAATCCATATTCACCTTCTATAGTGCCTATTCACCAGTTAAGACAGTTGAAATGTGAGAGTGGATTGATGCCTGTCTATTGTAACAATTCAAAGTCCCTTACAGGAATATGCATTTGCATTAATTGTATAGGTATGTATTGTTCTATATTTAGTAAGTATTAAATGTGAAAATAAATTTTATAGAAATATTTTATCATATATTTTTATTCTTATAGACCTAATGGATTGCTGAATAAAGACTGGATGGATATGAAAAAAAGAATATTAAAAAATGTATTGGACAAATCTTAGAACATTCATGCAGATTCAACATACTTCAAACAGAAAATTAATGAAAGTCACTTGATAGGTCATCATTCTGAAATACTACAAAAATATTCCCAAGATACCTGCATTACAATGATTCTAAAAAAAGAAGAAATATTAAGGAAGAATACACCAAATTTTTTTTAATTTCCTGAAGATAATATGTATCTATGATCACATTGTGCAATTTGTGATTAAGTGCTTGCAAATACCAGTTTATCATCTTCTCTTGTGTCTCAACATTTACATTAAAAATATCAGAATTGTATTGATGAATTTCAGAGTTTTTTAATGTAACACATCACAATTAAAAACACTCAATGTTGATTCATTCATTTCCTTAAAAATAAGAAAGTATACAGCTGAAGTTTCATATCTAGAAAATTTTCAAAGTGTAAAAAAAATAGGGAAGTATACTTCTTCAAAAAAGTTTAATTTCATCATATTCCAAAAAAAATACATATATATATATATAAATATATGATGATTCAACTAAGAATTTAGAGATGATATCAATTTCTAATAAAACTGTTTCATCAAATACATATTTTCAATAATGTTGAATCAACTATTGATGGATGAATTCCTTTTAAATAATATTTATGCTTTTCAATTGGATGAGAAATAGGTGTTTATAACCTAGCCATTTTATGGGGGTTAATAAGATATACGCATGAGGCAAAGATGGAAGAGGAGGGAAGGAGGGAGAAAAAGAGAGGAAGAAAATCAGGAGAAAAGTTTCCTAAAAACCTAGGAAGTAGAGATTATCAGGGAAGAAAAGGTCATCAACAAAGACCACAAAGAGGTTAAGAAGGATGAGGATTCATAAAAGGTCATTGGATTTGGCAAGTAAGAATACATGGGCAATTTTAGAGACAACAGTTTCAGTTAAAGTCATACAGCAGTTAAGAAGAGTGAAAAGAAAGGAAGTGGAGGCACCTTTTGTACACTACCTCCTCGAGGAATTTAGTCATTAAAAAGGGGGAAGATTTAAAATGGATCAAGACATAGTGTTTTGTTTTGTCTTATTTTGTTTAGGAATCCAAAATAATAGTATGAATCATTGTGCTATATGGAAGGCAAAATACAGGAACTGGGGATATTTTTCCAGAAAAGAAGGCTGGGGATTAGCAGAGGGTCATGGTAACTATCTTCAAATGTCTAAAGAGTTGTCATAAGGAAGTTCTAACTTCAGAAGATTGAACTATGAACAGTGAATAGGTAGCAAGTGTAAAAACAGGTGTCAAGTTAGTAAAAATAAAAAACAAAACAAATAAAAAATTAATCTCCTAATTCTTAGCTATGTCCAAAAGTCTAGAAGTGAAATGAGATACTTTGGTAGGAAGATTATCTTTTCTATATCTTAGAAAGAAGTTTCCACAACAGAAGTTTCTCATACTAGTTAATTCATAGATATTGCTTTTATGAGGTTTTTGTGGCTTTGTCATTCATAAATTTCTTCAAATATATTCTAAATCCTTTTACATTTTCTCCATTTTATCTCCTGGAATAATGAATTCCATAGGGTTTATTACCTTTTGTATGAAGCTGCATTTCCTTAGAACTATCCTAAACTTAATTTTAAACTAAATTTTAATGGGTACCCCTTTATTCTAGCAATTTGTGATTCAGTGAACAGGGGCACATTTACCTTATCCACAAAGTTCATGATATTATACTTTCTGCTCTCAGTCTTATCTTTCCAGACCAAAGAGTCCTAATCTTTTTAGTTCCACACAACATCCTCCCAACCAATCTCTTCTCCATACTTAATTCTTCTGTCACTCTAATTCTAATTTTCTGGCCCTTCTATAATTGCATTATATTCACTTTGAACCCAGGCAAATAATTGGACATCATATTGAAGCCACAAACATTATATTTTATAGAAAGATAAGACAACATTACTTCTTATTTTCCTTTCTTGAGAATACTTAAGGGCTTGTTGGCCTTTTTTGAATACAGCAGCAGACTGGGCCAATGGTCTTAGAGAACATATATATAACAACTCTCAAATCCCCTTTTATGGATCTTTAAATACATTAACCTGTACTCACCCATATTATGAGGATACTGTCACAATTTTAAAACAGAAACATCTCAACATCAGATATTTCCCCTAAACTTTTCAATGAGGCATTAGCAGCTCCACAAATTGAATTTTTCATTTGCACCATTTTACAAAGTGAACAGCAACATCAGATGCAGGGTGCCACCTGATGCCTCCACTTCAACACATTTTCAGTGATCCTCAAATTGATTTCACAACTCTTAATTATATTTCCTCTAATGCTTTTTTTCTGACTGCTGGATTCATATTGTTATGGGATAGAATCAGTTTTCAGCAAAATGTTGTACTAATTTAAACTCAATAAAATAACAACACCATCATCACACAGGCTATGAAAAATATATCACAGAAGTACAATGGTATCAAAGTTGAAAGGGGTCAACTGCATATTTGAGTGTGTAGTTCACATTTTCACTGATAAAATTGCTTTATTATGATAAAATATCTGCTAAAAAAAGACAAGCCAATGGTCTTTCTTTAAAAAAAATTCACAATATGAATGAAGCCCTAAGTAACCAGATATTGTAAAATAGAGGGAAATGGCTTAAAGAAATTTTATATAGAATTTCTTGTTATTAGAATAGTTTAATACAAGATGTATTTCTGTGTTTCATAACATTTGTTGAAAACCAATTTCATTCAGGTGTTGACTTTAATTTAAAGAACCTGATGCTATTTGCATTGAGGCTATGTCTACATGGTACTAAATTTAGTCAATTTATTATGAGAAAAATCAGACCATTCTTGTCAAAAATTTGTTAAAGAAACTGTCCAGCAATGAGCAGGATAAATAACTAGATGACTATATATTTCACAGTGTAATTCATTATTCTAGAAACTTCATAAGTATATGTTAAATATAATGAATTATTTTTTGTGATCCTCAGTGGTTGAGTTCAACGAAGATACTTACTTTTGAATAAAGTTTATATGATGCTGTCCTGTAATTTTAAGGTGAGTATTCTCCTCTATCAGTCTATCTCACAAATCTATCCAAGTGCAATTTTATTCTGTATAATGTTTGTCCAGATAGGTAGATCTCTTCCCAGAGGATTCAACCAACATGATCAGTCATCACCTAAGCCTTTTTATTGTTTATTATCACCAATGAAAGTACTTATCCTGTCCATTTGTTTTTATTTGTCATTGCCACATGCCAAGACCATCTTCTTTTTTGATTATGCATTTTCTAAATTCCTTAGAACCCTTGGAAGAAGGAAGAAAGAAAGGTTATCTAGGCTTAGTGCTTCCCCTTACCAGTAGAAAGTAAGAAGAAAAATCTCAGCAAACTATACAACAAAAATAGAAACAAGCAGAGAAGAAATTTTTTTAAGAGTTATTACAAAATAATTTTGGTGGGTGGGGCAACTACTCATCATCCCATTACTTTAGTTTCCATCATTCTTTTCATATAAATTACACCATGCTGGTTTGGGATTAGAACTCCATAAAATTAGTGATCAATCTTTGGATTGAATTCTTTGGTAATTATAGTTGGCAGAGTCCCCAGAGGTCACAGAGTTCAATCCCTGCTTGAGAAAAAGAAATATTTCTACACAATCTCCAACAACTAAATTTAGTTTCCAGGAATTAATCATATTCTAATTTGCATTATAGAATTTTTAAATCTCCTACCAGACTGTAAGTTACAGGGGAGGGAATAAAGACCATGTATGAGCTAAACTTTATACCTCTCCCTAGGGTTAGAGCTACATTCTTTACATGAGATCCTTCCTTGGCCTGGAATTTTTTGTTCCTTGTCTCCTCCACTGTTTTCTTCTGGTCTCTTTTTCATTCTCTGAGAAAACCTTAATCTCCTTAACTGATTCCTCTTCCTCCTTCCTTCCCCATGTAATTGTGGACATTCCCTTCAACCCTCTTCTCTACACTTTCTCCCTTGGCAGCCTCATCTGTTTTTTTTATTTTCAATTATCATTCCAAAAATGGATAACTACAAAATCCAATCTTTATCCTGACTTCAGTTTTCTCATTCATGAAATGAAGGGATTGGACAAGATGAGCTATAAAGGCTCTTTTGGCTCTCAATCTATGATCCTGTAATCCAATCAAGTTTACATAGTTGGTCAATGTAATAATACTAAGGTATAGGTCTGAGGTTACATCACTCCTCTACTCAAAAACATTCAGTTTTATATTTCAGGTTTTATAAACCACATAATAGTAAATCCCTTAAGCTAATATTCATGCCCTTTCACTGTCTACCTTTGATTTTATTTGATTTTTGTCTTTATTTAAATCATGGTCCTGTACTCTCTTTCAGATAGGCTGTGTTTCAGAGGTGACTATTAGCTAATCTTCAATGTGAAGTGTTACTAGTTATTTTCCAAAAGACATGTTATCCCTCATGCCTAGATGTGATTTCTCTTTTGCCATTTTGTCTATTGAAATATTTTATATTTCCCTTAATATTCAGCTCAAATACTTCCTATTTCTTAGAACATTTCTTGTTTCTGTCCTGAATTTCTTAGGGGACTTTTTGACTTCTCCTATGTACCATGATAATTTAAAACTTGTATTATAGTATTTTTATTTATATTTCTAATTGCATATCTTCCCCACCTCTGGTCCCCATTTACCTTTCCCTTCCCTTACTAGTGTTTTTTTTAACCACCCCACATACCTTATCTTCTATCTCTACTGCCCCCTTGACTTATCTCCTACCATTCATCCCCCCTTATCTTAGTAGTGTTTTTTTTTTAACTCACTCCACTCACTACCTTGTCTTCTATCAACCCTTCCCCCCTTCTCTTACTTTTTCCCCTAGTATGTCTGCCCTCCCTTCTATAATATCCTTCCCTTTTCTTTCCTCTTTCTCCTCCTACTTCTTTATAGGGTTAGATAAATTTCTATACCCAACTGAATGGTTTATTCCTTCTTAGAGCCAAAATTAATGAGATAAAGTTTCAAACAATGCTCAACCCTCTCCCTTCTTTCCCTCCATTTTAATAGGTCTTTTGCACCTCTTCATGTGAACTCATTTGTCACATTATACCTCCCCTTATTTTTTTCCAGTACAGACCTTTTTCTACCCCTTAAAATATTTTTCTTTGTTATCATCATATCAGACTCCATTCACAACTACACCACCAGTACCTGTGATGTTCCCCTCTATTTCTCCAGTGACAGATACAGTTCTTAGGAGTTACAAATATCATTTCCCATATAGGGATGTAAACAGTTTTGACCTTTAAATATATGTATTTTCCCCTATGGTTATCTTGGGACCTGTATATGTAGATTAAATTTTCTATTTAGTTCTGGTTTTTTCGATAGAAAGCATTGAAATTCTCTTACTTCATGGAAGATTCATCTCCTCCCCTGAAAAAATGATACTGAATCTCACTGGGTAGTTAATTTTGAGTTGTAACCCTAGGTCTTTTGTCTTCCAGAAAAGGGTATGCCAGGCTCTCTGATCCTTTCTTGTAGAAAGCTGCCAGATATAGGTAATCCTGACTGAGCTCCTTGATATTTAAATTGTTTTTGTCCAGCAACTTGTAGTAATTTTAATTTGAGATTGTAATTTTGGAGTTTCACAATAATGTTTCTTGGGGTTTTTCCTATGGAATCTCTTTCTGGAGGTGACCAATGGATTCTTTCAATGAGCATTTCCCCTTCTATTTCTAGAGTATTGGGGCAATTTTCCTTAATGACCTCTTGTAGAATGCTATCCAGGCTCTTTTTTTTTTTGCTCATGGCCTTCAGGTAGACCAATAATTTTTAAATTGTCTCTTCTGGATCTATTTTGCAGGTTGGCTATTTCATCAATAAGGTATTTCACATTTTCTTCCATTTTTTTCATTGTTTTTAGTTTGTTTGACTGATTCTTACTGTCTCACAAAAAGTCATTAGCTTCCATTTACTCTGTTCTAGTTTTTGTTTGTTTGTTTTTGCTGAGGCAATTGAGGTTAAGTGACTTGCCCAGGGTCATACAGCTAAGAAGTGTTAAGTGTTTAAGACCAGATTTGAACTTAGGTACTCCTGACTTCAGGACTGGTGCTCTATCCACTGCACCAATTAGCTGTCCCACTGTTCTAGTTTTTAATATGTGGTTTTCGTCAATTAGCTTTTTTATCTTTTTTTTCCATTTGGTTAATTCTACTGTTCAAAAAGTTGTTTTCTTATTTGCCTTTTAAAATCTTTTATGAATACTTCCAAGAAGACTTTTGGGACTTGAGACCAATTCATTTCACTGAGATTTCTTCTGTGGACATTCTGTCCTCATCTGAGTTGGAATTTTGGTTTTCCCTGTCACCATAGTAGTTTTCTATTGTCAAGGTTTTTTTGGTTTTGGGATTTCCTCTTTTTTATTTTTATGGTTGATCTCTGTCCCTGGGATAAAGGGTGATCTGTCCCAAACTTCCTGTGCAATTCTGAACCTTAGCTTTGAGCACAGGGAACCCTTGTGTTTGCAGGGGGTAACTTTGCCTGCTCTTTTCAGGAAACAGCCTGGTTTCCCAGAGTTTGCTTTCTGAGGTGGGACAGAAAGTTACCCCACTGATTTGCTCCTCTACTGAGCCAGAACTTCGAGCTTTAATTGCTGATTTGCTGTGATTAAGATCCTCTCACCAGCTTACCCAAAGTCTATCTAAACAGAGCTAAACCCTTTTCACCCCAGAAAGACTGATCTTTCTTGAAGTATTTCCAGTCTATTGAGCTGGAGAGTGGTTTCATTCCATCAGACTCTGTTCAGAGGCTTGGTTTCATATGGTTTTTGAGGGAAACTGGGAAAGCTCAAGCAGCTTCCTGGCTTTACTATACCATCTTTGCTCTACCCTGCAGTCTTTTAGATAACTTTAAGTGAATGTCCCATAGGAATCTCAAATATAACATGTATAAAACAAAGCAAATTATTTTTCTCCAGTGCTCCTCATAATCTCAGTCTCATACTTGACTTATTATCACTCATCTTATGTATTCAATTTTATTGCCAAATTTCTACCTTTCAACATCTGACATTACATTTTCTCCATTTCCATAGCTACAATCTAGCCTAGTAGCTCATCACCTTTCAAAGAGATTGTTTTAATAGTTTTGTAACTCACCAACCTGCCACAAATCTTATCCAACTTTAATTCAGGTGCCAACATAATTAATTCTGACCAACTCTGGTTGCTCTCTTCCTTTCATAGCATCAACTATAAACTCATACAAAGCTCTTTACAATTTTGTCCTTTCCTGTCTTTTCAGTATTCTTAAATGTAATTCCCCTCCTTGTGATCTATAATCCAGCTATCTGATCCATTTGGTATATCTTGAACTCAATACTTCATTCTCCTGTCTCCTGTCTTTGCAATGGATATCCCCCAAATCTACTCTTCTACCTTAGCTTCTCTGCCTACCTTTATGATTCAGGTCAAATCCCATCTGCAGTACTTGCCCCACTCCCAAACTGGATTGCTTTTTCTCTGGCATTACCTTCTATTTACCATGTGCATCTTATATGTCCCTAGTTATTTACATATTGTATCATTAGATAGTAAGCTCTTAAAATCAGGACTGTTTTCTGCCTTTATTTGAACTCCTGGTGCTTAACACAATGTTTGTCCCATATTAAATGCTTAATAAATATTTATTTATTATTGTTTTATTGACTAATATGTGTTGATTGACTGATGCACATGTAATGGGAACATGTTTGTACAAATGAAATCAACGCATCTACCTTAAGAAAGGAAATTCTCAACTGGAAAAAAAAAATCCTTATACCATATCCTTCAGTAAAGAGTTTCATAGTCTATATAAAGGGACACAAATGTTTAAAATCAAAAACTGTTCCCTAAGGAAGAATTGAAGAGTAATAATGTTACTTTGAAAAAGAAAAAACAAATATCACCCATCAAAAAGGGAAGTGCAAATCACTAATAAATACAAATAAAAATAACTCTTAATTTTACTTCATTTACCTACCATTTAGAAGATGACTAAGATAACAAAAATGTAAACATTCAATATTTAGTAGACTTCATAGAGACAGGTACACAAATATACTGTTGGAATTGGTCAAAGTAACAGAAGAGTAAATCAATGGAACAGTAATTAAAAGCAATAGCTAATGTTGGGTAAATTCAATAACAGAAAATTAATGGTACAAGGCCTTTCTCTTTAACAAAAAACTTCTAGGAAAAATAAAAAGAGCTTTGTCTGAAATTATATTTAGACCAGCAGTTTATTAGAAAAAGTAGAAATGAATATTAAACCTAAATTAAAAGATATGCATAGGTATATACACACATATGTATATAGTTGTCTCTATATATTTATATTGATATCCTTAAAGATATAGATACAGAGCCTGGAACAAAGGAAGCTTTAATTTATGCTTCTTAATTCATTGATATACTCCAGTGAAAAGTATTTTTGATGTTCTTATATGGATTCATGGTATATAGATGGACATATGTAGACGTGTATATTTCTAGGTGCATACAAACACGTATATAGTCATGTGTATTCATGTGTCATATGTGTATCATATGTGTGGCTATTATGTGTGCGTTTTGTCTATGTATTTGCATATGTATGTATGTTATATATATAGTTTTATATATATATATATTTAAGCACTGTTCAATGGAAAGGATCCATCAACAAGCATTAAGACTTATTATGTACCAAACACTATTAAAGGAAATGAGAATAAGAATGGGATAGAAAAAGGGGAATAGTTTCATGATTTTAATACATAGAGAAAATAACCAAATACAGAAACTTCCTCTATCAGTGCAGCTTAGTGATTGCTTGGCAACTTATAGCCTTAAAGAGTGGCCTAGGACACTAAGAGATTAAGTGACACATCCAGGTTCACAAATCCAATATGTCTCAGAGAGTGATGTTGTTCCCAGGCCTTCCTGATTCAGAGGCTAGCTTCTTATATAATATGTGAAGATGTAGCCTCAAACAATGGTAATACAAAAATAAAAACAAAAGCATTTCTACCTTCAAACAAGTTATATTCAACAGGGAGAAAACAACTATATAAACATTAAGTAAATACAAAATGTAAAATTATTTTAGGATCAGGGAGGTCTATAGAAGCAGCTGGCAAATTTGGAAATATTACATGTAAGAAAGAAAATTTGAGATGAACCTTGGGGAAAAAAGTTAGATATTCTAAGATGCAAAGGTGAAAAAGAGAATACACTATAGACAGGGGAGAGATTCTGAGGAAAAACATAGAGCCACAAAGTGTGATACTGAAGAGCAGTGACTAGTAAAGTCTGGATGAAACAAAATTTCTGAATGGGAATAATGTATATAAGATTGAAAAGGTGGACTGAACTCTGATTGTGAAAGCTTTTAAAAGCCAAATAAAAGAGCTTGTATTTTATCCTATAGACAATATAGAATTATGAATTTTTGAGCAGGAAGAAAGGAAGCAATAATTTTTTAAGTGCATACTTTGTGCCAGAAACTATGTCAAACGCTTCACAAATATTATCTTCCTTCTGTCTCATAACACCCTTGGGAGGTTTCTTTGTTTTAACAGTTTGGGAAACTGATGCAAACTATTTTTGTTATTCAAAACTGGATCCAACTCATTATTCATCTTCATTATTTGTCTGAAATCTATACATTCATATACAAATTCAATGGACTTAACATTGAACTAGTTTGGATAAAAAGTATTTCCCATCCACTTAGTTTTTTCCTGTATGGATTGTCAGGGTGATCTTCCTGAAGCAGTCTTTGAGCTGATTGAGGGGACTCAGAATGTTCTGAAAATTGTCACAAACAATAGACTACCATATACAAGCAGGAAAAAGACTCCACCTATAAGGAATATCTATTCTATTTGAATATTGAGGAAGTCAATCTTTATGAGAGTGGAGAAGAACTTTCACAAGCACCACATCTTTTTCCTTTATGTTTTATTTGATATTAATAATCCAAGGGTCATTGAACACTGTTAGCCCTTTCACTGAATTTATCAAAGGATCTTATGTGATCTTAATATATGCATTAAAGATTTCTTATTAATATTTAAGGTCACGTTTTATTCTCAGGATCTTTTTGGGGAGAAGTGGTAAGCAAAAAATTCATCAGTGGAATCTTGTATTTGCTACATCTTTCAATTAACTACATAATTGTAAAGATGCATTCTTTTGCAGAAAATCCTTCACAAATGTCTGTGTTCTTTTCTTATTTTTTAATCAAAAAATGGATGCACATAGATCATACTCCCAAAGACTGAACAAAGATGAAAAAGGAGTCATGGAGTATTGCTAATTTTCTCTCAATTGCCTTTTTTTTTTTAATAATGATATCTTTGACTTGTTTTATATTGGTATTACTGCTTCTCTGTAATATCTGTTAATATCTGCAGCAGGACTCTTTTATTGTGTACCTCTTCAAATCCAGTTGGTCTTCCCTAATTCTTCTTCAGTGCTATTTCTACTACTTTATGTTTTATAGTTTCTTTGTCACTTGTGGTGGCAATGGATTATTATAATTGCTTTTATTCAGTTATTTTCAGGCATGTCCCATTCCATTCCATTTGGGTGTTTTCTTGACAAAGATGCTAGAGTGGTTGGTCATTTTCTTCTCCAGTTTATTTTACAGATCAGGAACTGAGGTAAAGAGGGTTAAATGACTTACCTAGAGTCACACAGTAAAACTCTCAGGCCAGATTTGAACTCATGAAAATGAGTTTTCCTGACTTCAGGCCCAACATTCTACTTCATTACCTAGCTGACTGACAATATTATAGCAATTGTGACAAATGTGTTCCATTTTCTGTTGACCCTTTGACAGTTTTATCCATGAATACTTTTCATATACTTTGCTCTTATATAGCACTTTAATATTTAAAAATGTTTACCTATGCTAATTCATTTGATCCTCACAAAAATCCCCAGAGATAGGGGTTATTTTTATTCCCAATTTACAAAAGAAGAAATTGCAGTACAAAGAATTTAAATAATTTGTCCAGGGACAGGCAGCTAATAAATTTCTGAGGCAGAATTCCAACTCAAGTTTTTCTGACTGCAAATCTTATTCCTTATCCATTGTCCCATTTAGCTGCTCTATAATTAATTTAACACTTAAAAATATCTTAGTATTTTTCAAATGAAAGATGAGATATACAGGCTTAAGAAAATGTAGAAGAGGATTGCAACAAATCATGTGAGTATTTGGTTCAAATTTTGTTTTAGAAAGTACCACAATTCAAATATCCAAACCAGAAACTATGAGTCAAAGAATACCAACACCAACATCAATCCCTTCTTTGACCTTGAAAAAGGATTCAATCTTTTTGCAGGCAGTTAATACATCTGTAACACTTATCAGGGCTGTTTATAAAGCACTTTCAAGATTAAAAGTGCTTTTATTGTATTGTGTATGTTTATTATTACTGTCATCTTAAACCTACTGCAATAAGCCATAATGCTGTGCTGATAAAACTATATTGAAATATTCATCATCATTAAAATGCAGTGGCAAAAGGCCCAAGAAACCAGTACCTAAGACATGGGAGACACTTTCATAAAACTGCTAAGAGTTACTTGTAATAATATGAAACAAAATTTTTCATCTTCAACATAATATGTATTCCAACTATGAATACTGATATATGACTCCAAGAAGTCAATTCACATAATTAGGTTAGAAGAAACTAAATTAACTAATAATCTATTCAGCATTTTAATATTTCCAAAGACACTTAAGCACCCCATTCCAGAGAATAAAAGAACCTTCACTTTCAGCAAATTCTTCCTTTTATCCAACAAATCTTTCCATTGGCTTTTACTTATTTTAGCAACACAAATAGAGATCTTTATCTTTAAATGTTTTTTTTACATTTAAAACTATTCACTTATCAAGTTCCTCTTGCCAAGAGACTAACACCATCTCTAGTTTTCTTTTATACACCTTTAATAATCAATACGTATTTATTATGCCCCTAGGCTATATTAGCCAATATTATCAGTATTACTTTCCTGACTATTGAGTAACTCCCAGCATTCAAGATAGAATATTCTGCTACTGAAATGACCTGTGTTGAAGTCACTGACTCCTCTGGTTAATTTCATCTGTTAAAATAGGGATGACATCTACTCAACAAGGTTGTTTTGAGGATCAAATGAAATTAATTAAATAAGGAACTTTATAATCTCTAAAATCCTACATGAATGCCAGCTATTTTAATTATTAGTCATTCTATTTGTTATAAAACAAATCATTTTTTCTTTACTTTTAAGAAAATTGCTAGGGGCACCTAAATGGTGCAGTGATAGAGCACTAGAGTGAGGAGGACCTGAGTTCAAATCTAGTCTCAGACACTTAACACTTGTTGGCTGTGTGACTTTGGGCAAGTAACTTAACTCCAATAGCCTAAAAAAAAAAAAAAAGAAAGAAAGAAAGAAAGAAAGAAAAGAAAAATTCCTTTAAAAATAATAAAAATGGAGCAATTCAATAGTACTTATCTGAATTTTGCAGCTTCTAAAATTATATTTTCTCTTGTTTTGTCAGGAGTACAATGCCAGTGACTAGACTGTGGGACTCCTGAGTCAGAAAAACTTGATTTCATATCCTCCCTTTACCCTTACAAGGTATATGACTCTAAACAACTTGTCCTTGATTTAATTTCCTCACCTATAAATTGAGGATAATAATACCATCATCTCCTTCAAGGCTTGTTTTGAGGCTCAAATGAGATATGGGAAAAGTGCTTTGCAAACAAGCTTTAAAGTACTATACAAATTCTAGCTTTTTGTTGGGGTTATTTTTTATTACTGGTTCAGAAATTCTGAATGCAAAGAAATTAAAATCATTTTTTTCTATGAAAGAGGTAAAAGTGAAATTTCATAGTGCAGTCAAGTAAAGTGTAGATTTCCCTTTTTTTAATTTTTTTGGTCCCAGGAACAATAAATCTTTTTATGATTAAAAAAATGGAAAAGCAGATGCTAGAAAGCTGATATAAAGAATGTTAGTGCCTAACAAAAATAGTTCATCCTACTGCAAATATTACCTCAGAAATATTGGCAAGGTCAATGCAACCAGCTTACTGGTTGCATGCAGCCAGTCTCTGTTAAACAAATTAGAAAATGTTTCAAGATTTTTTTGTTATTGTTCATCAAGAAATACAATCCACTTTGTTGTGCTGATTTCACTCCTATTTCTTTTATTCTAGCTGCCCTTTCCTTATTTTCTGATTCCTTGGTATTAGGAAAGAAGAAAGAAAAATGTCTTGTTCAAGATGAAACCCAGAATTTATTTTAAAAAAACTAGGACTAGATTCTGGAGTGGCTCTGAGAAACACTAACATGCAGAAAATGAAGGAATGGTTTATACATAGAACAGCTTACCAATTTATTGAATCTGCCCACTACAGCAATACCGAACAGGTATAAAACTTTGGGTAAAAAGAAACAGATACACACACACAGAAATAAAGATTAAAAAGTAGATGTAGTTGTTGAGATATGTGCAAACAGAATAGGAATATATCCATAAGGTTAATTTTAACTATTACTTGAAAGATGATCCATAAGAGAAATTATGGACTAAAGAATAAAGCACACAAAAATATTTATAGCAGTCCTTTTTGTTGTATCGAAAAACTGGAAACTGAATAGATGACTATCAGTTGGAGAATGGCTGAATAAGTTGTGGTATACAAATGTTACTGAATATTATTGTAATATAAGAAATGATCATTGGGATGATTTCAGAGAGGCCTGGAGAGATATATGTTAACTGATGCTAAGTGAAGTGAATAAAACCAAAAGAGCATTGTACACAGTAACATCAAGATTGTATGGTGATCAATTCTGATGGACATGGCTCTTTTCAACAGTGAGGTGATTCATGACAATTCCAATGATCTGTGATGGAGAGAGCCATCTACACCCAATGAGAGGACTGTGAGGACTGAGTGGGGGCCAAAACATATTATTTTCACTTTGTTGTTGTTTTTTGATTACATTTTGTTTTCTTTCTAATTTTTTTTCCTTTTTGATCTGATTTTTCTTGTGCAGCATGATATTTATGGAAATATGCATAGAAGAATTCCACATATTTAACATATATTGGATTACTTGACATTTAGGGGAGGGGATGGGGGAAAGGTAGAAAAAAATTGTAACACAAGATTTGCAAGGGTGAATGTTGAATATTATATATGCATGTGTTTTGAAAATAAAAAAGCTTTAATAAATAATAAAATAAACAAACAAAAAGGAATAAAGCACTAATGAGGATTTCTGTTGACAATATTCAGAGTACATTCAGTTGACTACATATTGTCATCAAAAATCAGTTAGGCATATATGCCTATTTCTGTGTTCTGGTCATAATATAGAAAGAAGACTAGAATAATACTAATTATCTAATCTAATTATTATAGACAAGAAAAAGTAGAAAACTATTTTTCTCTAAAAACAAAGTATTAATAAATAAAATTGTTCAGGTCAAAGTACTTAATGCACATCCTACTAATTACATGAACAGGCTGACCAATTTAAAAAAAAAAAAAACTATAGTTTCTGATTTAAACAGGGAGAGATATAGATTTTTTAAAAAGGTTCATACTTTCATCTATTGTTTCTTTCTCATATCTATCTATCTATCTATCTATCTATCTATCTATCTATATATATCTTTCTCCCACTTTTGAAGGGTTAAATGAAATACAAGTATTTAGAAGTCTATTCATCAAAAAGACTACATGAGAATAAAAGTATTATCAATGTGTCCCTTTTATTGGAATCCATTATCCCTAATAACCAAGTCAAAGGAATACTTTTATTTAACTTCTAAAGAAAAAAAAAAGATGAAAAGGGATTGTTGTTCACCTATTCTGTCCTCATGACATTTTCTAATAAAGTAAGATAATTTCTCAAATATAATAATGGATATTTTTAAAAATGAAAATATAAAATATTTATATCCACAAGTAGGCCTTCCTATTAAATTTCATTTCCACTGTTAGATTAGCTAAAAGGATTTAAATCCATCAAATGTAAAGATTTTTTTTCCCATACCACAGTCTACTTAGTCATCCAATTTCTGGGATTCCTCTTTCTTTTCAACTCATTTAATAAGGTATGGATAATTGTTGAAGTGAAGTCAAGTTTTCCAGACTATTTGAAGAGACTTCCTGCCTTGTGTCATTTGACTTCATATGACTTTCAAAAAATCTACCACAAATGTTTACATGAGCTATTCATGCCCAACCTGTAATAGACTTCCAAAGCTCATATTAGTCTGATCAACCACAGCTGAACATACTATAACTTACTCTAACATAGGGATGATATTTTGATCCTCTTTGAGAACAAAAAATTTTCCTAGTTCCACAAGGATTTCCCTAATAGAATAGATATACTGTTCTGTTTTCTAATCCTCAAAGCAGAGATTTATACTGAATATCGTGTGCTTGAAAAACACAAACATTATAGCTACAAGTGATTCAACTCTTGCCTCTGATGCTTCCTACCTGTGTGACCTTGAAACAAATTAGTTAACATCCCTGAGTTTTCTCATTTTCTCATAAATATAATGTCCTCTCTGACATCCCTTCTAGTTCTAGATCCTTGATCCCATGATCCAATTATTTCATATAAGCGAAAACATAAATTCATTTGTCATACTCTCCTGATAGAATTATATAGTATTTCAAACACTAACCTGGAAGGCAAGCAGTTAAGTTCCCCACAAATTTGAACAATGAACAGCTCAGCTCCCATGTATGCAAGCAAATAAAAATATACATAAAAAAGATGGACTGTATCTCAGATTCCCCCAAACAAAAATTGAATAGAATACTCATAGCAACAGATAAACATATATAAAAAATACCTCAAGTGCATAATAGAATTCCCCTCAAGGAAGAACCCAAATATTCCTAAATCTTACATCTCAATATTCTATCCATTGTGCCACCAGCTACTTCTGTGGGGGCCACAAAGGTAATCCTCTTTCAAAAGGCAACTAGCCTAGGACCTTCCCTTTTCTTTTTAGAGATCTAGATCCCTAGATTTACTCATTTGTATTACTTTCATGGCAGTCTCCAAGGTTATTGCTGCCCAAGAAATATCCTTTATTTGGTTAAAAAGTTAGATTTTCAGGACCATACTGACCAGACGACAAGATCACAAGAGTATGGGACTTAAGAACATTTTTCTTTAATTACCCTCATATCGCATATCTGCTTCTGCCATAGATTCTACAAAAACTCAATATTCTTCTATACCTACTACATATATATATATACATACACATATATACATATATAAATACACACATAGATATGCTATACTAAATACTAGTATACTATACTATATATAATATACACTACATATATATGTATACTATATTTCTCTACTACTATCTTTTGGGTTGAATAAGTTCACTCTCAGGTGCCCAGTTACTGACTTGTATCAAGAAAATTGTTGGTGAACACAAACAACCCCTATGTGCTTTTACTCCAAAAACAGCCATTATAGGCTTCTATGGATAGGAAAAGAGAATATAGTACACATACTGACTTTATATATCCCTCCAGAATTCAGGGAGAGTTCTGCTGTGCTCTAGCCTACACAGGGAAAAGGTATAAAGATTCTGAAAATGGTCTATCAGCTTCCTATTTATAGACCAAAACAGAGAGTCGGTCCTTCCAAAAGTCCGAGTTAATCACATATTCTTGAGAGCAGACCCAGTCCCTGAAATCTAAACCAAAGAAAGCACAAAACGTAGCTCTGAAATAACCAATTTTTTTGGGTGGACTCAGTCTCTGAGAGACACATCAGGGTTTGTCTTTCATGCTCTTAGAAAAATTCACAGGAACACATTCAGGTTTTAGAGAAGTCACTTTAAAAGTCCCAGACAAAAGTTCAGCCTCATGTACACAAGTTCATCAAGTTAAATGGGGAACTATCATGGTCAACGTCCCCTCTGCCCCACATATACACAGTCACATCAGGAGAGGTCAATGTGTACTAATGTGAGCCTCGAAATATTCATGGGACATAGATCAACACAATGGAAGAAGATTGAATTTGTACCCTGGATCTAGCCATCCCCAATGGGTAAAGTTTTTGAATGCCTCAGGATGGCTGGATACAATCATATGATAAGGTATAAAATGATCCCAAATCCCATTCAGTGATTGGGTTTTGAAAAAAAGGAGAAGGCAGGAGCTATGTAAAAAGTGATAATGGAAACAGTAGGGAAAGGGAACTATACTAAATACTAGTATATTAGCATTCAGTATCATACAAATGATATTTTTCTTGTCCAATCCATTTATAATTACTTATGCAATTAAAATAATTAACTATGGATATTTTTATACATTGTTATAAGAATGGATAACAAAGAAAAGCAAGAAAAAAACATAATAATGAAAAAAGGGTATGTATACAACTGAACCAAAAAATTTAAACCTGAACTATTTAAACAATTAATTGACTATCATAAATGGGAAATGGATAATAGAAATGACATGTGTAATATTTTAAATAATTTTATAAAGACATTAAACCAATATAAATAAATTGCCACAACAAGGAGAACAAAAGATCCCAGAAGGAGCCTTAGTCAGCAAATATATGACACTTGCCAAATAGAAAGAGATGACTGCCAAGGGTAATATCAGATTAGAAGATAAATTCATTTGTGAAATCTCATAAAGAAAAATGATGGATGTTTTTGATCAGTATCAGCTTATAATTAAGAAAACATTTTAAAGAAACTTTAGCAAGACATCCAACAAAAAAAAAGTGAAAATGGAAAGAGGACAACAAACAGAAGAAAAATGGAAAAGATTTGTCAAGATAATTCTTTAAAAAAACAATTTTTTTCACCAAAGACAATGGAACCACCATACTTGGATCATAACATTATGGTTATCATTTATGAAACAGATAGAAATGGATTAGGTAAGAAAATCATATAGAAATCTGTGTTGGGGGGCAGCTAGATGGTGCAGTGGATAGAGCACCAGTCCTGAAGTTAGAGGACCTGAGTTCAAATCTGATCCCAGACACTTAATGCTTCCTTGCTAAGTAACCTTGGGCAAGTCACTTAACTTGCCTCAGCTAAAAAAAAAAAAAAAAAAAAAAAAAAAAAAAAAAAAAAAAAAAAAAAAGGAGAAATCTGGGTTGAGATAATGACAATGACAATCTGTGGATGGGGAGATCTTTCAGATTCTCTTATATATTAGTGATATTTTCTAATTGTATCAGATTCCAGAACATTACAGTGTTTCCTGGAAAAGATCTGAAGTCATTCAAAGGAGTTGGATCTGACTATCCGCATAGAAAAGACAAAGTAATGAATAAAATTTATTGCCAGATTTCAATATGGATTCATACAAACAGATCTTTTTAATCAATATGGATACACACACACATGCAGACAATTTAGATGGATAGTGAACTGGATCTCAAATTGAAAGAAAGAGGAAAAAATAAGAAGACAAAAATGAGCTGGAATATCTTTAGGAAGTAGAAAAAATGGAAAGGAAAAAAAAAACCCTCCAATCTTAAGCTTCCCACCACCAGAGAGGCAACAAGGATTTGTTAAAGAGCCCACCATATGCCAGATGCTGTACTAAGCACTAGCATAAAAGCAGAAAGAAAAACAACCCCTGACCTCAGGTTGTATTCTAATGTTGCAAAATAAAATTGAAAACTGAAAATAAGTGTTGAGGGTAAAGAATGAATGGAAAGAGTTGAAAATATATGGTGCAGAAGCCTTACAGAGCAAATCTAGGATAGTCAGGAATCCAATCTGGAGAGGAATGAAAACATGAACCTAGCTTGAGCCTTCTTAAAAAAAGTCTTCAAAGGAAACAGCCAAGAGAGAGGGAGTTTGCAGCTAAGAAATGACTCCATCATATTGGGTGTAGATGCCTTGTAGTAAATTTAAGGAGAGGAAATAAACCAATCACTCAAGATTGGAAAGCACTGATGGATGTGATCCACATCATCAAAAGGAACAGATTCATAAAATTCCAAATTCAATTAAGTATGTAAGAGATATATAAGTCAAATAAAAGTAGGTAACATTATATATCAGTATATATACCCCAAAGAAGTTAAAGATATAGGCAAAAGGATCACATATGCAAAAATATTTTAAGTAATATTTTTTGTTCCAGCAAAGAATTAGAAAGAAAATTAGTTTTCATCAACTGGGGAATGTCTGAACAAATTATGGCATATGAAATATAATGGAATATTATTGCATGTAAAAAAATATCAGAAATTACACATTCCTGTGGAGAATGTCTGAAATAAGGTTTTAACCTCTTGGGTTCTTCTTTGTTTTCTTGGGGTACTGAGTCTTGTGCATTGTGGTCTGAACCAGGGAAAAGTTTCATCACTACTTTCCTAATCAAAGCTCTGTCATTTCCTGAGTTTGAATTTGGGTTTTCATAATCCTATTATTGCCTTGTTCTTGGTTCTAAATTCTTCTAAATCGTTGCTGTACTCAGCAACTATCAGACATCTAAAAAATTTTGCAGGTTTAGACTGATGGGAAGCATAAGATCCTATTTAGTCTGGGTTTTCTGCCCTGGTTTTTCCACTGGGTTATAAGTGGGCTATAAAGTGGTACAGTTGGTAGAGTGCCAAGCCTGAAATCAGGAAGACCCATCTTTCTGAGTTCCAATCTGTCCTTAGACAAATACTAGTTGTGGGACCTTGGACAAGTCACTTAACCCTTTTCCCCCTCATTTCCACATCTTTAAAATAAGCTGGAGAAAAAAAATGACACATCACTCTAGTATCTGTGCCAAGAAAGCCCCAAATGGAATCACAAAAGAGTCAAGCATAACTAAAATGACTAAACTAAGTTTAGAGTTAAAATTCACAAAGCACTTTTCTCTTGTGAGTTATTCCCAATCTTCATTTGTCCTTTTCATTGATGAGGAAATTGCTACTTGCAGCTGTAACCTTCCATATATGTTGTCTCTTCCATTAAAATACTGAGTCTTTTGTGAAACGGAATATTTATATAAATTTCTATTTGTGTCCTCTGTGCTTAACAAATTTTTTGTACATAATAAGGACTTATTTTTTATTATTAAAAAATTCGAAAGGGTCTCAACTTCCCATTTGTGGGTATTTTGATATTCATAGATAACTAGGGATATTGTTGCAATGGAGGTTTGAGGGCTGATTAAGTACAGGGAAGGGGGAGGCCAGTTTTTAAATAAAGCTAGCCTAACTCAAATTGTAGAGGGATGGGGAGAACCCTGGTAGATATTGTTCCTATAACATCTGGGAAGATTTGAATGGTCAGAGTGAAATGAATAGAAGTAGCAGAACAATTTATACTATAATCACATTAATGTAAAAAAAAATTCTGAAAGGCTAAAGAATTTTTTAAAATGGTTTCCAATAGATGTCATGAGAAATAATTAGTATTGAAGTTGATATTTTAGTAACTTCACAGCAATGATCAAAGTAGCTGTGGAGAAAGAAAGTTTCAATATAAATAATAACTCTAATATTCTCTTTACAATCCTCTTCACCTTTGGTATTTTTAGAAACATTGGGTAGACCCATTGTGGAACATTCACCTAAGGATATACCAAATTGCACTTTATGAATTTTAACATGTACTATTAAAAGAAGCCTCCTTATCAACAAAATAACTTAGCCATCAAAGACTCTATGTGTGCGTATACACTCACATATGTGTATATATATATATATGTATATATATATATATATAATGATTATATGTATGAATATATATCTTCCATATGTAATTGTGCATATATATAGTATTTATATATACATATACATGTATGTATTATACATATATATATACATATCAAGCACTAGTTTGATATAAGAACTCTGTACAGTATGTAATAGAACTTCACCAACATTCTTTTTTACACTAAGGTAATTGAGGTTAAGTGACTTGCCCAGGGTCACACAGCTAGGAAGTGTTAAATATCTGAGGCCATATTTGAATTCAGGTCCTCCTGATTTCAGGGCTGGTTCTCTATCCACTGTGCCACCTAGGTGCCCTTTCACCAACATTTTTTAAAGAATTGATAGAATTGATCTAAAGAATCAAAGCTTTATTTTTCTAAGTATCACCACCACTACTGCTCTCCCACCTGCTGATTTCTTCAAAAGCCTGAGGGAACACAGAAGAGATATAAGAAATAATAAGAAATAAGCATTTATTTCTCCTGCTAGGTACTAGGTACTTTGTTAAATATGTATCCTTGAAAATATGTATCCTTATAATAAGCTAGCAGGTAGAAACTTTTATTAACTCACTTTACAAGTAATGAAACTGAGACAATGATTAAGTATCACATTGCGTTTAAGTATCTGAGGGTATATTTTTAACTCGTCTTGATTCCAGACTCAGTGCTCTATTTATTTTTTTTAATTAAAGTTTTTTTTTCAAAATATATGCATGGGTAATTTTTAGCATTCACCCTTGCAAAACCTTGTCTTCCAAATTTTTCTCTCCATTCCCCCACTCTCTCCCCTAGACATCAAGCAATCCAATATATGTTAAATACATTCAGTTCTATACATATTTCCACAATCATCATGTTGCACAAGAAAAATCAGATCAAAAGGAAAAAACGAGAAAAAACAAAATGCAAGAAAACTACAACAAAAAGAGTGAAAATGCTATGTCGTGGTCTACACTCAGTTCCCACAGTCCTCTCTCCAGGTGTATAGATGGCTCTCTTCATCACAAGACCATTGGAACTGATCTGAATCATCCCATTGTTGAAGAGAGCCATGTCCATCAGAACTGATCATCATATAGTCTTATTGGTGCCATGTACAGTGATCTCCTGGTTCTGCTTACTTCACTTAGCATCAGTTCATGCAAGTCTCTCCAGGCCTCTCTGAAATAATCCTGCTTACCATTTCTTATAGAATAATCATATTCCATAACATTCATATACCATAATTTATTCAGCCATTCTCCAGCTGATGGGCATCCACTCAGTTTCCAATTTCTAGCCACTACAAAAAGGGCTGCCACAAACATTTTTGCACATGTTTCCCTTTCCCTCCTTTATGATTTCTTTGGGATACAAACCCAGCTGAAACACTGCTGGATCAAAGGGTATACACAGTTTGATAGACCTTTGGGCTTAGTTCCAAATTGGTCTCCAGAATGGTTGGATCACTTCACAACTCCTCCAACAATATATTAGTGTCCCAGTTTTCCCACATCTCTTCCAACATTCGTCATTATCTTTTCCTGATCACTTCACAACTCCTCCAACAATATATTAGTGTCCCAGTTTTCCCACATCTCTTCCAACATTCGTCATTATCTTTTCCTGTCATCTTAGCCAATCTGAAAGTTGTATAGTGAATTGCTCTATTTATTGTATCACCCAGCTATCTAATACTAATCATTAGTCACAAGATATGATCATAAAAAAACTACAACTTAAAAGAAAAAGAAACTTTTAGTAGGGTTTGTTTCACTTAATACAAGTGTCTTTGTTATCCAACATTCTGAATCTCCCCTCCATCTCAATTTTCATATATGTTTTTAGCATATTACCTACCCTATATCTTTCTAAGCACAAAAAAAAGATGGATTTCAAAATCCACTTGTGTTGGTTAATTAAATAATATTTTAAGAGAAGAGAGAGGGGTCCAGAAATATGATTTAATCAGTGAAAGAAACTCAATGAGGAAACTTCCTCCTTGGATACACATAGGTAACTCTTCTATAACTTATAGAGAGTTATCATGAAATAAGTCTGCCAAATCAGATATTGAGATTTCAAAGATTACTCTGTACTTTACAAGTTGTAGAAAATCTGAAAAGTGCAGTGAGGATGGGAATGGGGGCCAAGGAAGGTTAAACTATTGATGAAAATGTTATTGGTGACACAATGATAACACAACTAAATAAATGAAATATCTCTTCCTTTGCCTGGGATTTGGTAAAGACTTAAGAACTGCTCAATCTAAAATTATACTTTTATTTATCTTGCTGTCCTTTTAATAATGTGTACTCCAAGCACATTTTCAGTACAGCTGGAGGCTTTTGTTGTAGACAGAAGGATCCTGCTCAGTGAGACTCATGTTTATGGCCTAACTTTTTTAAAGATTAATTTGGAAAACTTCCCAGAGAATACATCTGCCCCTAGCACTTGAACCTGAGTATAAGACTGGCCAGGGAGATGATGAGGACAACTAAATTTATTAACAGTAAATGGACCACTCTATCTTTTGGTACAACAACAGTGGGTGATCCCATCAAAAATCTGTCCAGTGGCTACCTAGCAGATTTAGGCTGACACACCTGCATCAGGAACACACAGCTGTACACAAACTGAGACTGCTTCCTCAATGAAACAAGTTACAATGCCAAATGTTTGACCAGGAACACAGCTTACAAAACCATTTCATCAAGTAATTAAGTTCTATTTTCATCCTGGAGTTTCTTTTTTTTTTCTTAATGCTATATAACTGCCTTATATGAATGCTAATCAGAAATTGTCTCTTACAAGCTATCCCATCGGTTTACTTCCTTGTTAATAGAATTTCAATGATCTTGATTCATCTATTCCATTTAATAAACATTTATCAAATGCTAATGTGCAAAATGGGACCCTCTGAATTAAAGCAATATACTTAGGAGTTTGCACAAATAATCCTGTACTTTTGTAAATTGGCATATGGTAGAAAAGTGATCCATGATCAAAAAGAAAGGCAATAAAAATGGTGGAGTGAAAGAACACTTGATGATTCCAAGAATACTTGGAATCAAAAGACCTGTATTCTAATTTCATATCTAGGCTTTATTAGTCATGTGATCATGTTCCAATCATTTAACCTTTCTGAGGCTCTCTTCCCTCATCTATGAAATGGATGGTAATACTTGCCCTAGTGATCTTATAGATTTGTTATAAGGACAGCACTTTATATATCATACAGCACTTCTTTGGTTCCTATAACTGAGGTTTTGTAAACTATGCTTTAAAGAAATTTGAACAGAACAGGGAAGAACATAACCTTCTTTGATCTTTTAAAGCATATTTGGATAAACTTGTTTGGATAAGAATTCTGCTTTAGCCAATAAATCACCTCTTAACTCTCCATCCCACTCCCCAACAACTCGATGTCTTATAAGAGATCATATCATTATAAAAAATAAAAAGACAACTACAGTGAAAAAATAATAAAATGTCTTCATTGATACATGTGTTTAATTAGTATTAACTTCTATAAACAGAAATACTATATATTAATTACAAAGATTTGTCAGAACTGTAGCAAATAACTTGGGAATTATCTATTCAGTTCCTCTCAGGTGAAAAAATAATCAATGTAGTTACCTGTAAACTCTGTATTGACAGGCAGAGTTGAGCTGGGGAATTTATAATATCCATTTCCAATAAAACGGATGCCTTTTATCATCTCAGTGTCCAGAGCTGGCAAAGATATCTCCTTTCTTTCTAGCTGGTAGATGGGAGGTGGTCCATTCAGTTCCCCAGGTGGAGGCCAGCTAATCTTCATAGTCGTATGGTTGATTCCTTCAACATGTGGAGCCTTCACATGGGCAGGAGCTGTGTGTTAGAAAGTGTGTCTTATAATCAAACATGATAAGTGTAGATTACATACAAATTTGAAGACCTGAAGAATTTGACTTTTATTGGGAAGGATACATCTATAAATGGATGATCCCTTTCTCATTTAACTGCCATTAAGAGTTATGCCCCAATATTTCATAAGCTATTGATGAACCTCTCCAAATTAGTAATATTGACTTTCCAATTACAAATATTATCAATAAATTCATGTTCAAAGCCAATGTTGAGGGGATCAAACAAAACAATATTTGTAAAGCTCTTTGCAAACATTAAAGGACTATACACAAATGCTAGCTATGATGAGGATGAAGATGACAATGAAGGTATGATTCCAATCCTCAGACAGTTTACATTTTAAGCTATCAAGAAAACATATATGTACATAAAAATATAACAAAGCATAAACCCAAATATTATAAAGCTATTGCAAAAGTCCAAGAATAAAGTCTCAAAGTACATCTATGAAAGAATAAATGGGGAGGGGAAATACCTCTCCTTAAGATAACTGACATAGGTACTTCAATAAAACTTAAGAACACATTCATTTTTATCAATTTTAAAAGAACCTATAAAATTTTTCAATAAAATACATATCTAGAAATTATTTTTTTAACATTTAATTATTCTAAGTGACATTCAGTAAGGAGTATGGGTTATAGATAAGTCAATTTAGTAAAAGATCAGATAGTTTTATGTTCTGTATGTTATTGTAATTCATGGTAAATCATTACCATAGTCGATGAATGTTTATCAAACATGTTCATTGTTTCACCTTATCTTTCATTTTCTTTCATTAATTTACTCATTCATTCATTGCAAAAACTATATTAATGGCTGATTCTCAGAAATTTTCATTCTGTAGCTCTACTCAGGATTTCTTACCATCAGGTTGCTAGTCAAAAAAAAATAGAGAACTCATTTTATCTATAAAGTGCTATCCCTATTAAGCAATCATTCAATATCTACACCTATAGCCTTTCTCTTAGATATTAAAGGTTAAGAGGATGAAAAGTAATTTATGGAGCATGATTATTTGTCTTTCCCATATACAGAGAGCCCAAGGTTAGTCCCTAAAGGTAGAACTCTGTAGCTGTCATCTTTATGATTCCTTTTAAACTTCCTAGGGTGCAAGAAGTAACCCTTTTAATAGGAGAAACATTCAATTTAGCTAAATTTCTGTCAAAAATTATCCACATTTTTTGTATAGATGACACTGACTTCTCATTAACTGAACAGTTGGAGGAAGTATGCAAAAACACAGTCAATAACTGAGCAGGTGTTCCATGATCCACAGCAGCCTTTTCTTCAATGCTCCATTTGGTCCTCAACATTCTGATGCAATTCTCTATCATCCCATCAAACTGGCAAAATGAAGATGTTGAACAAGTCTTGTGCGACCTTAATAATCTGATTCACTTCTTGTATATCAAAATCAATGTTCTCTTTGAAATTAGGGATATAAATTTGGAGGCAAGTCAGAAAAATCAAACTCCAAGCAACTCTCCATCTTTTATTTAACCTTCTAACACAGGTGGCATGACCTACCAATTGGTGACATGGTAAAATGGTCCTTATCAGTAATGGCATATGCCATTGGTTTTGACAGCCCCCTAAGATTAGTGGAAAGTGTTCTAACTTTAGCCAGTAGGAGACCACCTATTAGTTTCATGGGGAAATCTTTCTTTGAAGCAGTTATATTAGCCTTAGGGAGGCAATGTCAGAGGATGTCTAGTCAGAACACATTTTTTTTATTCTTTGGCTCTTTTTTAAATCCCAGCTGGTCTGTCAAACAGACTCATGCAGAGGATTCTACCATCCCTGTTAGTTTTAAAGAGTAAGTGCCCTACTGAGTCATTATCTTCAATATTTTTCCAAGACTAGAAGAGAGGGTTAGATATAGTTATAGACCAATTTAACTGGGCTAATCTCACAAAAGAAGAATGATGAAAAGATCATAGATATTTCTAAAGCAGTTAGAAAAGCACACCTAAAAAGTAGCTAAAAAGGGAGGAAATTGCACACTGATTTCATAAAATCATTAAGTAATAGGCCTAGAGATATGAATAACTACATTTTCTGGTTGAACAAAAACAAAAAAATCCACAGTAAATTAAGGAATATTCTCTAACAGTTGCAACTATGTGATGTAAGATTTCAGTTCTTGACTCTAGTGCCAAGTCTATATAATCTTGGGAAAACCATTTAATGCACATAAATCTCAGGTGTTTTTTTTTTCATATACAAAATGGGGGTAATTAAGATTCTCCCTCTCCTATAGTACAGGAATACTTTGGCAGTCAACTGACTTCAGATAAAAATAAATCACAATAAATAGTTTGGGTTACAGAGTATTTCCTCTACATATGTAATGTATCACAGTGACCAGACAGGCTTTTGGTACAGCCTCCAAGAAACATATAGTAAAATTTACTAATAATGGTGCATTCTATTCTTATATAATAAATCAACTCTTTCTCCAGTTCAGACTGAGCAACACATAAAAATCACCTGTTACCATGACATGTTGGTTATTTGTAGCATCCTAAATTCTGTGATAGTCTAAAAATGAGTACTGCCTTCAGAAACCAGCATGTTTAAAGAAGATGATCATAAAAAACCTTAATCCATTTTTCTTTTAAATAAAAAAATACTCTTGTATTTTTTACACTAGCACCATTAGCACATCTTCCTACAATAACCCAGAAAAGAATTATCCTACCTCTATTTTCTATCATAAATATTCTTTTAAAAAAATCTCTGTATGCTGCAAATTCCTCTTTAGATATCATTTATGATTTTATAATCTAATTAGTATTGCATCATCATGAAGAAATTCACAATCTCAAAATTAAAGTGGGGCGGGGTGAAGTCTTGAACTGCCTGGCTTGAGAACAGATGATTTCAATAAAAAGAAATATTAAACACAAAAAATTGTAAGAATTTATCTTTTTAATTTTGAGACAAAAGTTTCTTTGAAGACAGCATAGCTATGACAATATTTTAATGTTACCAACTTTGTAGTAAGAATTTATTGGTTTTTTTTAATTTTGAGGCAAAAGTTTCTTTGAAGACAATATAGCTACGACAATATTTTAAGTGTTACCAACAAAATTTCAGGTGTTACCAAGTTGCTAAAATTAAGATGTTCAAATGAAAAGAGTCCTTCCATGAGCAAGACAAGTTGAGTGTTAGGAGACTGTGAAAGGCAATCTTTGGCATTTAATAGGAACAAGATGACTTTTTGATATTCTCTACAGAAGTAAAATGCTTCTATTTAGTAGTGCCTACCACATCCCTCCAAAGAAAAATGTTACCAAATGCAATCTAAAAAAAGGGCTTGGCCAAGGACATAGACAAATGTTTGTCAGTTATAACATCAATATGAAAATTTTTCTATCTTGTCTATATGCTAAAGTTAGGTCCTCCCAAAAGGAAAATCTTGTAAACTTCAGAGGATCCTATAGATTTCCCCCTGACAGTAAGTCTGCCAATCAACAGAACATTGCCCACTAATGTCTATACTTCTGCCAATCAGGGATGGCCCTGGTTCTCATTAATCGCTGGGCCACAGGCATTCTTTCTACCCAAACAAGAGAGTAGAAAGCCCATTATTTCTGAATTGTACATAGAGCCAGTAGTGATGACAATAACCAGTGTTCCTTTAAAGTCCACCATTAATAAATGGTAGCTGCTTGGACTGTAATTATGGCATCCCTGCTACCCAAACTTGAAGCTTTTATGGGGCTTATGCAATTAACTACTTAAATGCATCGTAACACATGCTTCTCTGACAGCGAAGTATTGATTTTTTAATCATTTTCAAGTCTCCTCCAGCACAAATAAATGTACTACAGTTACAGTTAATGCACTGTGTACACGCATTAAACATTGGCGTGACACAATTTATTATTTTGTGATATATGGAATAGGAGCCTTTGCTTTTCAGAAAGTGACGTCTTTGATCTAACATTAGTATTGTATCTGCCAGTGTCCTTGATTCACCACTTTTCTCTTCCTTAAAGAAAGCTAGAAACTATCTTTAACAGGGAATTTAAGTTCTGATGTATGAAAGACACATAGACAAAGGTGGAGATAGACACAGAAGGGAGAGATAAGAGACAGATAGAGAAACAGAGACCAAAACTAAAATAGAGACACAAAAGATGGCAGGAGAAAAAAAGGAGGGAAAGAAGGAAAGAGAGACTAGAAAAAAGGAAGAGGAGAAGGAGAAGGAGAAGGAAAAGGAGGAGAAAGAGGAGAGAGGGAGAGGGAGGAGGAGAGAGAGAGTAAGAGAGGGAAAGGGATGAGAGTGAGAGAGAGAGAGAGAGAGAGAGAGAGAGAGAGAGAGAGAGAGAGAGAGAAAGAAGGCTATACATAAAATCTCTAACATATGCCTTAGTGTTTAGGGAAATTAAAAATATTCAGGCATAAAAGATATGGTATATATTTTCCTAAAGGTGTCACTGTAGTACCTGTAGCAACTTTGTTAAAATGAATTGACTATAATTTTTATCTCTTTTTTTAGTTACATTTGGTAAAGACACATCTGTCAAAATAATTTGCATATTCTAGCCTTACAGTCTCAAAGTCACATTTTGTATATTTTAATTATGTTATTTTAATGCATTGCTATATAATACATATTTAATGTATTATAAAGCTAAAACAGTATTTAAAAGCCTATGATTGCTGTATGCTATTGTGTAAAAGAGGGCACCAAAAAGACCAATTAAGACAGATGGCTCATATAAGTTATGTTAAAGCCATATATCTAAATGCAGACATGGCGACAAAGGTCATTAAAAACTTTGCAAACAAGCCCTTTCCTTATGTGGCCACACACACACACCCATACACACACACACACACACACACACACACATACACACAATTGAAGTTGTTGAATAAAAAGCAGTTAATTTTGTTTTGTTTGAAATAATATCATTTTAGTTTTAGAATCAAAGACAGATGCCAGCATTTCACTCTGAACAGATGGTAATTCCATCTAATAGTGCATCTCTGTATTAGTAAGGTCTGTTGTGTATACAAACAGTAATAAACACTAGGTAAGGATCAAAATAAATTTTAATTGTTGACATTAAATTCTGGCAGCTACAGTTCTAAGGCTGCAATACTCTTTTCTCAAGTCTGTCAGGTTTACTAATGTTACGAAAGCTTTTCAGAAAGCTGCCAGATTCTAGTTCCAATAAAAATGTGTTTACAGTATAGTTTACAAACCGTTATCAAGCTACCTGCTTCCATCTCCTGAAATGAAAATTCTTCAATAATTATAGAGGAATCCTGCTATTCTGATCTAATGGTTTATCAGTATCCCTCTGATGATATCTTCTTGAAGAGGGCATTACATAGTGCAAGGTGTGAATATTTACTACTTCCCTTAAAGTACCAAATTATAACAATATGGACAAACAGAATTTCCTGCTCAAGGATCTCTCTTTCCATTGGCAGGCAAATATGGGCATTCTTCTACTTCTCTTGACACTGACACCATGGATTTTATTCGTGCTACTTCACCATGCCAGTGAGATTTCTCAGATTACCCTACTGTCAGCTGGGTTGTCCTCTACAATTCACCATGGCCTCAAGTGTTCTGGGTCACTGATTGGTACAGTCACTTCAATGCTTGCCGTCTCCAGTGATGTCGTTATAAACCCAAGAGCTACAATTTCTTTGAGGTAGCTGCCCTTTTCAAATTTTCCAAAACCCCAGCCTGACTTTTGGGAAACTATTCAATAACAAGCACTCATTATAATCATATTTCTTTTTTAAAAATAGATTTTTTTAAAAAAAAAATCATGAAAAATATATTGCCACCACCATATGGGCCAACCAACGACTCACCAACCGATTTAAGATGCAGCATATTGAGCTGACCATATGTTACAGTGCTGTTGAATGGCTGAGTGATTCATGCCCGTCACATTCTAGTATATCAATTAAAGCTCCTTGAAGTCTGCATGATTTGTGTCTCTGTTATTAAACCCTGCTAATTCATCCCACTTACACATCTGTTATAAATCTCTAGGAGTGCTGCATGATTCATGGCAATCTGGGAGCATGCTACAGCAAATTCTTCTCCTTGTAATTAACAGTAAATTGTTTTACTGCCATGCAATGAATTTTTCAGTTATATTGCAAATGAACTCCTAAATGTGCGGTTCTTTCCTAAGAACTGACTTATATCATTAGGCAATTAAAAAGTATCGCTTTGAACCAAAAGCTTTTAATCAAGAGAAATACAACTTAAACAGAGCTTAAAGACCATGGAAATTCGACGGGTTGACTAACAAATAACGTAATCCACTTTGGGAAGTGTCCTGAGAACAAAACAAATAACTCTGGAGCATTGAACAATCTCACTAAGATAGCAGAGTATGCCTTCTTGAGAATCTTTGCTGTGCCAAGTTTGAGGAGATACTGTTCATCGTGGAAGTTCCTTAAGTCACCCATCATTACGAAATTTTTCAGATTCACGTCTCTATATCCCTCTCAAATACATTTCTATATACTTCTCAGATATACTTCTCTAATTGTAAAATGGTGCCTTTATTCTCGAAATAAATAATTGGATAATTAGCCAAGCCAAATCATCAGAGGATTCCAGTGCTGTTCAAGTGTTCTTGTCAAAGGTGAAGCAAATTCATTTCAGCTCGCCTCTGCAGCTTTCTGAAGAAGCTTTGATGCTTTTTCCCCCCACTTTCTTGGCAGCAGCCTCAGATTCATGAGTCCATACATCAAGTCACTAGTTTAACAACAAATGGAATTAAATTCAAAGAAGGGAAACTAATTGAAGGACAGCAACAAAAGTGTTTGGTAATGTGCTTTTTAATATGGCACGCCACATTTGCATGATAATTTTTCCTTTTTAGCATGGAGCAGAAAGTGACTAGCTTAATGAGGGATTATTCAAGACAGGAATGAACAAAATGCATTCATAGCTAAGAACAAAGATTGTATTATGAAACGAAAACAGGCAACTGCCGAGAAGTAACTGGATGATTGGTTTATGCATTATGAATAAAAAGGTAGAAAAATATTTATATTAGTATTCACTAATGACTATATATACAAGATTGTTGTAATTAAAATTATAAATTAACATATTAAGAGTGCTTGTTTTATCACTCTGGGTCCTATTCACAATGAAAAGACTTATGTACATGCATGCAAAACAATGTGTGTTTTCATCCCAGCAGCAAACAGCCTCTGCATTTTACTTTGGCTTTAGAAAGAAAACTTAATGCATCGCTAATTACCTGGTTAATGGGATATGGGTAGTTTTAAGCCTGTGGCACATATTTCTCAGAAAGACCGATTTATGACAAGCAAAGGAAATGACACATTGTAACTATATGCATGGAACTCAAAAAGGAACCTCTCTCAAAAAGAGTTTACTCTGGACCTTATTCACAAAAGATGAAAATGCACAAATTACCTAGATTAAAAGGATAATCAAAGAGAAAATTACATCAAGGAGCCTACAACAGCCCATCAGCATCATTACTCCAGTAAACCCAGAGGCAACTCTAAAGCTTCCAATACCAGTGTTTAAGGAGTCTGCCAAGAGGCCAGATGCAGCTGCCCCTGGAAGACTATCTTCCACAAATTAGCTTTTGAACCCTGTAATTGGCATCAAAAGAAAAGGAGTGGCAATACAATGCATAGTAAAAGTGCCATCAATGCCAATCACAGTTTTAATTCTTTTTTGAAGTAGAAAAGGACAAATAGGAGACAATTATAACCATATTATATTTATCCAGTTGTTAAAAAACTTATCTAGATAGAGCTTTACAAGCCTTTCTTCATTCATTTCCTACTGAGATATGAGAAGGAAGTATATGCTCTCTTACTATGACATTCTTAAAAGGATCAATGATACTTCTAATATTTGAAGCCACTGCCAAATTGCATTCTTATGGTGACTATGTCCTTCAAGTTAATGCTACCTTCCCTGCTCCAGTGACAGGTTAGAAGCAAGTGCTGGAAAAATGATGATGACACAAAATCCTCTATGTGGCTTCTCCATTCTATGGCTTTTAGTCATACAGATGGTACCCATTTTCATTGGCTAGATCTAAAATGTCAATATAGTCACATTTTTTCATCCACATATTGAAAGAAAATCATGGAAGATATCTTGTCCAAAGGGAAAGAAAGTAAACAAGAGGGAAAATGAATGTAGGTAAGATAAGTGACAGAGAGATGTAAGCATTTGGGATTTTTTGTTTTTTTGTTTTCTTTTGCTTCATTTGACTCAAAGATTTTGAAAATTTCATATATGGTATGATAAACACCACCAAAGCTATTTCCTTACTAATGTTTCCATGAATTGATAAATGAATTAATTTTTTGGCTAGCAAATAAGCATATCAGGTTTGAAAGAATTATAAAAGTTAAAAAATTAGTGTGTAAACTGGTTTTCAAAATCTGATTTTAAATAGTAATAATAAGTAAATCATTTCATTTGAGCATTAGAAGGGAGAAAATTCTAAGCAAACTTTCACATTCTTTCAATGAGTACAGCAACACACACACACACATACACACACACACACACACACATACACACACTTTAGACCAGAACAATGGGTTGTAATAAAAAGAAGTATAATATTGTGTTTGTGTGGTATCACTGAAGCATCCAGGTAAAGATGCAGATACTGGTATGATGCAGGTGAAAAACACTTGCTTTTGGAAATAGAGGTGCCCTTTCACCACCAGAAAATGATCTAAACTAAGAAAGAAAATAAGTTCCATGAAAAAAGGTAAAGATATTACTAGAGTAGATGAGATATTGATGATCAGGAAGTTTAAAATGTGAGAAAAAGAAGAAAGACTCCTTGAATCTGAATTTGGAAAAGGTTTTTGAGAATGGTGAATGCTAAGCAATGAAATTAATGGAACCAAACTATTTCCTGCAAAGGTTATTCAGCAACTTTGTATTCTTAGAACATTTTTCTGTGTATTTTAGAGTAATTCTGACCAAAACAAAAGTTGCTTATGTACTTTGAAAAATCTAAAATTCAATGTCATCTACTCTCGTACCCTCTTCAATATTGCAGATCAAAGAACATCAAGTGGTTCTCTTTTCTACCTCCTAGGATGCTCTCCCTTCTCACCTCTAGCTCTTGGAATCTCTATGTCTCTTTAAGGTTCAATTCAAGTGTGACTTTCTTCAATAACTTTTTTTTAATTCCTCCAACTGTTTAAGCCTTACCTTACAAAAACAATCATTTTATATTTATTTTGAATATATCCTACATTTACTTATCTATGGATATATTTTATCATATCAACAGACTTTCCCAAGAGCAGGTACTATGGCATATATATATATATATATATATATATATATATATATATATATATATACTAGTACCTAATGGGGCTATCTCTAATTGTCCCAACTATATCTTGCTACTGGACCTAGATGACTCTGGAGAAGACTTTGCACAGCCCTACCTTACTTAAATCTAATTCTCTACAAATCATGCTGGTGTTATAGGTCCTCTTCAAGAATTAAGAAAAATCTTTGAGAATTAGTAATTTTACCACTGAGGACCCAACTGGCCAGTTCCAATTGGTCAGGCTTTCTCCTCCTCCTTCCTTCCCTTTCTCTTTCCTTCCCTCTCTCCCTCCTTTTCTCTCTTCTTTCTCTCCCTCCTCTTCCCCTCTCCCGTCAACATAGGATATCATATCCTTACCTCTGGGTGCTCTGGCCAAAAGAATATAAATTTTGATTGCTGAAATCTCTCAAGTTATCTTGGGGTTTAAAAGCTAGATTTGTTTTTTCTTAAGGACCATACCTTAAACCTAAATCACTCTAGCTGTTGATTAGCCAACAATAGGGCCCAGCTCATTTGGTCTTTGTCTGGGATCTTATGGTTCAAAATAAGTGTAAATAATTGTTTAGGCTAGAAACTCTGACTTTAATTTCGTGAATGAATAATGAAATAAAAACATTTATTAAGTATTTGCTATATAACAAATATGATAGATACAAATTACAAGAGCAAAGATAGTGCCTGCCATCAAAGAACTTACATTTTAATAGGTAAAACAATACATAAAGAGGTGTTATGGCCTAGAAAAGAAACTTTGGTCCAGAAAGACATAGGGATGGTAAGTTAGGATATATGGGAGAAAATGGACACACCCCAATCAAGAAGAGTAGTAGCACTGATTTGATCCTGGTTTATGATTATAGAATTTAGAGAAAGGGAGAAGAGGGGAAGGGGAAGGGAAAGGAATCCGGAAGATTGTAGAATAGATGGCCAGGGCTGAGGGAGGCAAATGGCATGAAGATAGGATTTTTCTGAAATAATATTCTGAGAGACAGTCACATGATACTACAGGATACATGATGTTTAGTGGAGTAGCAAGGAAACTCTGAAGTAGATGGCTAGAGCAAAAGGAGTGAAGTGCTCTTTGGCTGGGACTTTCCTATGTTACATGAAAGAACATGGTCTCTGATGTGGGAAGGGAAGTGGTTGTCAATGAGGTTGCAGAACACATAGCCAGAGAGGAGAGTGCTGCATTACTCTTAACCACACAGCATCAACAAGGGAATACTACTACTAAAAGGAGAAGCCTTGTTTCAAGGAGAAACCTAGTTATATTGTAAGCACTGAACAATTTTTCAAAGACAATACCAGCCAGCCCATTCTCCAATCCATTTAATTCTGAGTTCAGCTCAGTTTCCAGGAGCATCATCTCTCCAAAATATATGGACATTGGCCAGGATATATGGAAAGAAGGAAGCCAAGCAGAGAAGGAGGAAGGGAGGGAAGGAGGAAGAAAGAAAAGAAAAGAGGGAGCAAGAAAGGAAGGAATAGAGGGAGGAAGAAAGGAAGGAAAAGATGGAGGAAGGAAGGAAGGAAGGAAGGAAGGAAGGAAGGAAGGAAGGAAGGAAGGAAGGAAGGAAAGAAAGAAGGAAGGAAGGAAGGAAGGAAGGAAGGAAGGAAGGAAGGAAGGAAGGAAGGAAGGAAGGAAGAAAGGGAGGGAGGAAGGAAGGAAGGGAGGGAGGGAGGAAGGAAAGGAGAGAAGAAAGGAGGGAGAGAGGGAGGAAGGAAAGGAGGGAGAAAGGGAGGGAGGAAAGGAGGGAAAGAGGGAAGCAGGAAAGGAGGGAGGGAGGGAGGGAGGAAAAAAGGGAGGGAAGGAGGGAGGAGGAAAAGATTCCTTTTTTCTTGTATGAAAAGGTAGGCCTAAATCTTTTATGTAATTACAATTCTTGTTTAGGAGGCTTTACAATGTTGTGGATATTGATGCCACAAGCACAATGTTATCCATTGATGAAATATCTGAAGGATATCATTGTTTATAGAGAACCCTCTTCTTTTTGGACTCTATGCTTCACATCCTATTCAGTGGTGTCAACCATCTTTGGAGAGCATATGTCACTCTTTTTATATCTTGTTTGATGTTATTAATGAGAAGATCACCAAATCAATTAAGCAACAAGTATTCAATAATACCTACTATATGCCAGCCACTTTCTCTATGCTGAGTGAACAAAAATAAACATGAAACAGCCCCTGTCCAAGAGGAGCTTACAATCATACTGGGGAAACAAACCATCTGGGGAGTCAAAAAAAAAAACCTTCATGTAGACAGTGAGGCTTAAGCTGAGCCTTGAAGGAAAACTAGAAATTCTACAAGAGGAGGGAATGTATTCCAGCCATAAGGAACATCCACTGCAAAGATACAGAGATAGAAGCCATTTGCATCCTGAGAGAAGACTATGGAGACTGAATGTGGATCACAATATAGTATCTTCACCTTTGTTGTTGTTGATGATGCCATTTGCTTGGTTTTTTTTCTCTTTTTTTCCTTTTTTCATCTGATTTTTCTTGTGCATCATGATAAATGTGGAAATATGTTTAGAAGAATTGCACGTGGTTAACTTACATTGAATTACTTGTCTAGGGGAGGGGAGAGAAAGGGTGAAAATTTTGAACCACAAGGTTTTGCAAGAGTGAATGTTGAAAACTATCTTTGCTATATTTTGAAAAATAGAAAGCTATATTATTTTTAAAAAGATGAAAAAAAGACAGAGAGATAGAGAGATGGCCTACCATTTAGGAGCACCAGAGGACCAATTTAGTTAGACTATAGTCACATGAAGAAAAGTAATAGGTAATTAAAGCTAAAAATGTAAAGTGAAGTTGCATGGTAAAAGAATTTAAATGACAAACCAAGGAGTTTATACAGCCTGCCTCAAATATTTCTAGTAAAAAAAAAAGGGGGACCTGAACTAAAGTGGACACTCTCTGAGGGGAGAGAAGGGAATGGATGGATAGCATGGAAGTAAAATTTTTGTGTTTTAGCTACTGATTGGATATGTAGAGTAAATTAGAAGAAAGTATCTAGGATAATGTTCAAAGGGAGATGATGCAGTCCTCAACAGAAATAGGAAGTTAAGATGTAAAGATAATGAATGCTGTTTTAGACATGTTATATTTATGATTACATCTTTTAAGGAACTTCCTTGGATTTTTACAAATGTGCAGGTGATATTCAGTTAGGTGACACAGTAGTTAGAATCCTGGATTTGGTATCAGGAAGAAAGAAGTTCAAAACTAGCCTCAGAAACTAGTTCTATGACTCTGGGAAAATTGTAACTTCTGTCTTCCTCAGTTTTCTTAACCACGAAGTGGAGATAATCATAGTACCTATCATACTGGATAAGTTGTCAGCAGAATTGTTAAATAATCAAACCATTCTAGAGAGAAATTCTGGGAAGTCCAAAGGGCTATAAAACTCTGCATAACCTTTAATCCAGCAGTGTGACTACTGGGTCTATATCCCAAAGAAATAATAAAAGAGGGGAAAAGGACCTGCATTTACAAAAATGTTTGTATCAGTTCTTTCTGTATTGGCAAGGAATTGGACATTAAGTAGATGCCCATTAGTTGGGGATGGTTAAAAAAGTTGTAGTATATGAATGTAATGAAATATTATTGCTGTATAAAAAAAATGATGAGCAAGTTGATTTCAGAAAAGCCTGGAAACTTACATGAATTGATGCTGAGTGAAGTAAACAGAACCAGGAGAGCATTGTATATAGTAACAGCAAGATTACATGATAATAGACTTAACTCTTCTCAGTAATTCAGTGACCCAAGACAATTCCAAACATTTTTCACCCTTTCTGTTTGTTTTTTCCTTCTCTTAGTTTTTCCTTTTTGGTCTGATTTTTCTTATACAATATGATAAATATAGAAATATGTTTATAAGTATTGTACATGTATAACCTATATAAGATTGTTTGCCATCTTGGGGAGAGGCGATAAGGGAAAGGGGGGGAAATTCAAATCACAAAATCTTATAAAAATGAATATTGAAACTAAATTTACATGTATTTGGGAAAATAAAATACTATTTAAAAAAAAAATAGACTTCCAGGGGTGGAATCAAGATGGCAGAGATCAGACAGGAGTCTCTGTTACCTCCTCTAACCTTCCCTCAAACCAACAGATGAAGCCTCAGATTGGTTTTGAAGTCAAAGAATCCACAATATCTGGAATACAATGCATTTCTAGAAGAAGATACCCTGGAAGAACTTCAAAACAGGTCTGTTTTAATTGGACAGGGGGTGGTCTGCAAAACCCAGACTGCAGCACAGGGAGACAGGGCAGGGAGCTGGAGCAGGAGTCTGAGCATTGTGGCTTTCACAAACCTGGGTTTCTTCTGTGGGCCTCTTGGCCAATCTGCCCTGATTGTAAGCAGGTGGTTTGGGAAATCTGCCCCTTTTTGGGGGGGGGAGGGGGTTAAGATTGTGAGCCATTGAACCTCTGAAGAGCATTGCACCCAGCTGCCATTACACAGCACCCTAAAGCAATAAATAAATCAGCAGAACTGCCCAGCACCTAAAATAACTCAATCAGCAGAACTGCCCCAGGGCAAATTAAAGCAGCTAGCCCTCCTTTGCCTTGAACAATAACCGAAGAAAATAAGACATTAAAAATTAGAATTGAACAAATGGAAGTAAATGACTCAACAAGACTTCAAGAATCAAACAAAAACAAAAAAAAAATGAAAAGATACAAGAAAATATGAAATATCTCCTAGGAAAAACAACTAACCTGGAAAATAGAATTAGGAGAAACAATCTAAGGATTATAGGGCTTCCTGAAAGCCATGATGAAAAAAAGAACCTCAACACTATCTTCCAGGAAATCATGAAAGAAAACTGCCCTGACATTTTAGAATCAGAAGGCAAAATAACTATTAAAACAATCCACCGATCACCTCCTGAAAGAAACCACAAAATTAAATCCCCCAGGAATATCATGGCTAAATTTCAGAACTATCATACCAAGAAAAACATATTTTGAGAAGCCAGAAAGAAACAATTTAAATACCAAGGGGCCACAATTAGGATCCCCCAGGACCTAGCAACTTCCACCTTAAAGGATAGAAGAGCCTGGAATCTGATATTCAGGAAAGCAAAGGAACTGGGATTACAACCAAGAATAAGCTATCCAGCTAAAATGAGCATTATCTTTCAGGAAAGAAGATGGACATTCAATGATATAGGTGAATTTCACCTATTTCTAAAGAAAAGACCAGAACTGAACAAAAAATTTAATCTCCAAACACAGAACTCAAGAGAAACATAAAAAGGTAAAAAGAAAAAAAAATACTCTTGAGAACTATATTTGTGTTATGGATATATTTAGAGAATGAGAGTTGATTTTATTATATTATGATTATTATTATTATGATATTATGATAATATGAAAAAGAAATTAGAGATAGAAAAGGGATAACACTGAAAGAAGAGGAAAAAGAAGGTAAAATAAGGGAAATTACATTATATGTAGAGGCAAAGAAAACCTATTATAATTGAGGGAAAGAAGGGAAGGGAATGAGCATTGTGTTAATCTTAATCTCATCAGATTTGCTCTGAGAGAATAATAGATGTATTTGGTATCACAAAGAAACTTGTCCTACCTTATCAGGAAATAGGGAGGAAAGGGGGAAAAGAAAGGGAAAGACTAATAGAAGGGAAAACAGAAGAATTAAGGGAAAGGTGTAAAAAAAGGGGGGTGGGGCTCTAAGGGGAAGGATTGTTTGAGGGAAGTAGTTATCAAAAGCAAAATACTAGGGAGGAGGGAAAGGGTATAGGAAAGAGAAAAGCATAACCTAGGGTAAATAAGATGGCAGGAAATACAGAATTAGTTATTTTAACTATGAATGTGAATGGAATGAACTCTCCCATAAAGTGGAAGCAGATAGCAGACTGGATTAAAAGCCAGAATACCACAATATGCTGTTTACAAGAAACACATCTAAAGCATAGAGATACATACAGAGTGAAGGTAAAGGGCTGGAGCAGAATCTATTATGCTTCAGGTGAACAAAAAAAAAAATCAGGGGTAGCAATCCTGATCTCAGATCAAGTAAAAGCAAAGATAGATCTAATTAAAAGAGACAAGGAAGGAAACTGTATCTTACTAAAGGGTACCATAGATAATGAAGCAAAATCAATACTAAACATATATGTACCAAATGATATAGCATGGAAATTCCTAGAGGAAAAGTTCAGAGAGATGCAAGAAGAAATAGACAGCAAAACTATAATAGTGGGGGATCTCAACCTCCCTCTCTCAGAACTTGATAAATCAAACCACAAAATAAATAAGAAAGAAGTTAAGGAGGTAAACAAAATGTCAGAAAAGTTAGATATGATAGATCTTTGGAGGAAATTAAATGGAGACAGTTTACTTTTATCTCAGAAGTTCATGGAACTTACCCAAAAATTGACCATGTGTTAGGACACAAAAACCTCAAAATCAAATGCAGGAAGGCCAAAATAGTAAATGCACTTTTTTCAGATAATGATGCAATAAAAATCACATGCAATATAAGGCAAGGAGAAAATAGACCAAAAAGCAATTGGAAATTAATCTCATCCTAAAGAATGAATGGATGAAACAGCAAATTACAGACACAATTACTAATTTCATCCAAGAGAATGACAATATGAGATAACATACCAAAATTTGTGGGATGCAGCCAAAGCAGTAATAAGGGGAAATTTTATATCTCTAGATGCTTATTTGCATAAAATAGAGAAAGAAAAAATCAATGAATTGGGCTTGCAACTAAAAAAGCTGGAAAAAGAACAAATTAAAAACTCCCAATCAAATACCAAACTTGAAATCCTAAAAATAAAAGGAGAGATTAATAAAATTGAAGGTAAAAAATAGAACAATTAAATTAATAAATAAAACTAAAAGTTGGTTTTATGAAAAAACCAACAAAATAGACAAACCTCTATTTAATTTAATTAGAAAAAGGAAAAAGGAAAATCAAATTGTTATTCTCAAAAATGAAAAAGAAGAACTTTCCACCAATGAAAAGAAAATTAGAGCAATAATCACGAGTTACTTTGCCCAACTTTATACCAATAAATTTGATAACCTAAGTGAAATGGAGGAATATCTGCAAAAATATAGATTGCCCAGATTAACAGAAGAGGAAATAAATTATTTAAACAGTCCCATTTTAGAAAAAGAAATACAACAAGCTATTATTCAATTCCCTAAGAAAAAATCCCCAAGAGCAGATGGATTTATGTGTGAATTCTACCAAACATTTAAAGAACAATTAATTCTGATATTATATAAACTATTTGAAAAAATAGGGAATGAAGGACTCCTACCAAATTCCTTTTATGACAGAGACATGGTACTGATACCCATTGATGCAAAAATCTTAAATAAAATATTAGCAGAGAGATTACAGAAAATTATCACCAGAATAATACACCACGACCAAGTAGGATTTATACCAGGAATGCAGAGATGGTTCAATATTAGGAAAACTATTAGCATAATTGACTATATCAATAACCAAATTAACAAAAAATATGATTATCTCAATAGATGCAGAAAAAGCATTTGATAAAATCCAACATCCATTCCTATTAAAAAAAAAAAACACTAGAGAATATAGGAATAAAAAGACTTTTCCTTAAAATAGTCAGTAGCATCTATTTAAAACCATCAGCTAGCATCATATGTAATGGTGATAAACTGGAACTATTCCCAATAAGATCAGGGGGTGAAACAAGGTTGCCCATTATCACCATTACTATTCAATATTATATTAGAAATGCTAGCTTTGGCAATAAGACAAGAAAAAGAGATTTAAGGAATTAGAGTAGGTCATGAGGAAACCAAATTATCACTCTTTGCAGATGATATGATTGGTATACTTAGAGAATCCTACAGGATCAACTAAAAAACTATTAGAATTAATCCACAACTTTAGCAAAGTTGCAGGATACGGAATAAATCCTCATAAATCATCAGCATTTTTATAAATCACTAACAAAGTCCAACAGCAAGAGATACAAAGAGAAATTCCATTTAAAATAATTGTCGATAGTGTAAAATACTTGGAAATCTATCTGCCAGGGGAAAATCAAGAACTATATGAGCAAAACTATAAAACGCTTTCCACACAAATAAAGTCAGATCTAAACAATTGGAAAAATATTAAGTGCTCTTTGATAGAAGAAGCGAATATAATAAAGATGACAATACTACTTAAACTAATCTATTTATTTAGTGCTATACCAATCAAACTCCCAAGAAATTATTTTACCAACCTAGAAAAAATAACAACAAAATTCATCTGGAAAAACAAAAGGTTTTTCATTTCAAGGGAATTAATGAAAAAAAAAAAAAAAGCAAATGAGGGTGGCTTAGCTGTACCAGATATAAAACTATATTATAAAGCAGCGGTCATCCAAAAACTGCTGGGAAAATTGGAAACTAGTGTGTAAGAAATTAGGGCTTGACCCACACCTAACACCACATACCAAGATAAGATCTAAATGGGTTCATGATTTGGATATATAGAATGATATTATAAGCAAATTAGAGGAACATAGTATAATTTACCTCTCAGACCTGTGGAGATGTAATAAAGTTATGTCCAAAGAAGAACTGGAACTCTTAATTGAACACCAGAAAGATAATTTTGATTATATTAAATTAAAAAGTTTTTACACAAACAAAACTAATGCAGACAAGATTAGGAGGGAAGCAATAAATTGGGAAATTATCTTTACATTTAAGGGTTCTGATAAAGGCCTCATTTTTAAAATATATAGAGAATTGTCTCATATTTATAAGAATTCAAGCCACTCTCCAATAGATAAATGGTCAAAGGAAATGAACAATTTTCAGATGATGAAATTAAAACTATTTGTAGTCATATGAAAAGGTGCTCCAAATCACTATTGACCAGAGAAATGCAAATTAAGACAACTGTGAGGTACCACTACACATCTGTCAGATTGGCTGAAATGATAATGACGAATGTTGGAGGGGATGTGGGAAAACTGGGACACTGATACATTGTTGGTGGAACTGTGAACGGATTTAACCATTCTGGAGAGCAATTTGGAACTATGCTCAAAAAGTTATCAAATTGTGCACACCCTTTGACCCAGCAGTGTTTCTATTGGGCTTATATCCCAAAGAGATCTTAAAGGAAGGAAAGGAACCCACATGTGCAAGAATGTTTGTGGCAGCCCTTTTTGTAGTGGCTAGAAACTGGAAACTGAATGGATGTCCATCAATTGGAGAGTGGCTGAACAAATTATGGTATATTAATGTTATGGAATATTATTGTTTTATAAGAAACTACCAGCAGGATGATTTCAGAGAGGCCTGGAGAGACTTGCATGAACTGATGCTGAGCGAAGTAAGAAGATCATTATACACAGCAACAAGACTATACAATGATCAATTCTGATGGACATGGTTCTCTTCATCAGTGAGGTGGTTCAAACCAATTCCTATTGTTCAGCGATGAAGATAGTCATATACATCCAGAGAGAGGCCTGTGGAAACTTAGTGTGGACCACAACACAGCATTTTAATGCTTTCTGTGAATATTTGCTTGCATTTTATTTTCCTTCTTAGGTTGTTGTTGTTTTTTCTCTTTGTAGACCTGATTTTTCTTGTGCAGTAAGATAATTGTATAGATATGTATACACATATTGGATTTGTCATATAATTTAACATATTTAACATATATTAGACTACCTGTCATCTAGGGAAGGGAATGAGGGGAAGTACTTAAAGAAATGAATGTACTAGCTATTATTGTAATTGAATGAGACCTTTTAAGGTAGCATTTTGTTCTAACAAAACAAATCCTATCTTTCACAGTCAACAAACAAGAATTATAGCAAAATTTTATATTTTCTTCAACTTTCAATCAATTGTCTGATATCAAGAAGTTGCATGGTATAAAACTCACTTTCTTTTACTTTTTTTTACTTTTTTATACCTTATACCAACAATGCTCTGGATAGATAAGCAGATTATTCCCACAAAAATTTTGTAGAGATATATCCCCAGTGCCGGGCACAGTGTCTGACACATAATAAATGCTTCTTGATTGACTGAAAATGCAGGAAGATCAATGAGTAATTATTGAATTACCATTTTTTGGTAATGAGACTGGTACTAAGTGGCATAGTGGATAATGTGCCAGATCTGGAGTCAAGAAGATGCTGGTTTCAATCCTGCTTCAGACATTTAGTAGCTGTGAAACCCTGGGCAAATTACTTTACCATTTAATTTCAGTTATATCATTTGTGATAGAAAGGTAGATAGATAAATAGATACATAGATAGATAGATACATAGATACATAGATAGATGGATAGATAGATAAATGGATGGATGGATGGAGGGAGGGATGCATGGAGGGATGGATGGATGAATGGATGGATGAAATAAACATGGCACTTACTTTCCAGGGCATTTGTGACTAGCAAATAAATGATAAGTAAAGCACTTTGCATATCTTAAAGTGCTAGGTATCATTATCATCATTTTAATATTTAATTTAATTTTAATATTTTATTCTGTTCTCTTTCAAAAAGCTTGAAATCTTTTCCTTCAAAGCCTCATCATTGTATTTACTACAGTTTAGCTTTGTTCTGTTACCTTAGACTAATAAAATTGCTGTTTCAACCTTTATATTACTTGGTGAGTTTTCTATTTCCTCACACAGGACATGGAGAACTCTATATACAAAGAGACAACTACATTAGCACTGATGGAATCATTTCTTGACTTTGCCTATTCATTGAATTAGTTTCATCTTTATATATCTAAATGGTGAGCAGCTAATTTAAAAAAATGATTTCTTGAACTTTAATAGGGCAATACTCCTGAGAATCTTCCATCCTTCTCCTCCTCTTTAAGACTGATCTTTGTATCCTAAATCTTTGTATCCTAAATAAATGTTATTCTTACTATTGTTCTGTAAGAAATGACCAGCAAGATGATTTCAGAGAGGCCTGGAGAGACTTACATGAACTGATGCTGAGTGAAATGAGCAGAACCAGGAGATCATTATACACGGCAACAACAGTACTATATGACGATCAATTCTGATGGACATGGCTCTCTTCAACAATGAAATGTTTCAAACCACCTCCAATTGTTCACTGAAGAAAGCCATATACACCCAGAGAGAGGATGTGAAATGTGGACCACAACATAACATTCTCATACTCCTTGATTGATGTTTGCTTACATTGTGTTTCCTTTATCTGATGTATCATTTATGTAGATAAGATTTTTCTTGCACAACAATGATAAGTTTGGAAATATGTATACATATATTCGATTTGCCAATATTTTAACATAATTAACATGTAGTGGATATCCTGCCATCTAGGGGAGGGGTGGGGAGTTGGGGGGAAAAATTTGTAACGGAAAGCTATGTAAGGGTTATTGTTGAAGAATTACCCACACATATGTTATGCAAATAAAATTAAAAAATTAAAAAATAAATAAAATAAATAAATAAATGTTATTCTTAGTAGCCATCTTTCACTGTCTTTCAAGAAAATCACTCATAATAATACCTAAACATTCATATCTCTGATTTCTAGTATTTAAGATTTTCAAAGTATTTTGTAAATAATATTTCATTTTATCATCATAAAAGCCCTAGGAAGCAGGAATAATTATTATCTCCATTTTTACAAGTGTAAGAATAGAGGTTAAATGACTTGTTCAGGATCATACAGCCAAAAAGTAACTGAGATCAAGTTTTAAGTGAGATCATTCTGAATTCACATTCATTACATAACACCCTCTGATCAGATGTTTGTTGGTAAAAGGTAGTTGATGTGCTTTTTGGGGCTCCTTATTGCAGTGACTGATTTAAATTGATTAAACTTCCTTTGCATATAACTTTTATTTTTTTTTATCCTTTTGCATATAACTTTAAGACACAGCAAATGGACAATAAACTGGACCCAGGATTGAATAACAGGAAGAAAGGGGAATAGATTGCCTTTGAGAAATTGCATGATTCCTCTAATGATTCCAGTCTTCTCTTTGAAACAAAGACTCATCTTTTGCATGGCAAATATACTTTCAGTTTGTTGCATGGTTGCAATCCTTGCAGTACCATCATTTCTCAAAAGCCGAAGTTGAGGATCACACAAAGGGCAGTAGAGCAGTACATGATAGGCATGAGCAGACTGTACCATATTATAAATGAGAAATTATTCAGGTAAAGCAGTGTGAAGGATAGCAGCAGAAAAAAGCACAATATGAAAAAAAGATGGACATCAAGGGATGGCTTTTTCCAGCCCCCTGAATTTGCTTACTGACTGATCTCATAAACCATAAAGACCCAACCTAATATATAAATCTCTTTGGCAAGTATTTACAAATTTGAATTTTCATGTGTTGAAATTTCAGGGATAATCATTGCAGGGAATCCTTTCAATTATCTTTCTTCTTACTAACAGGAAAGGGCTTTCAATTACCTTATTCCCCTCTCAAAAAATCATTTGATGGGGAAGTTGCTCAAGTCCTAGATGAAGAAGTCCTCCATTATTTGGAGGCTCAGGCATTGTTCCTTCTCTTTAAGAATCAAGAAAATATACTCCTTAGTAAGTAACAATATCTATTTGATGATCCCAACTTTTATACATCAATAAAGCCACTGCCGATCTCTAGCAGCCACTTTCAGATAAAAATATGCATATATAGATAAGGTTCTCATGATGGAATGGTTGCTTTTGAATTGCTTAATAATGATAAGGGGAGGGGAAAAAGAATCTAATATATATATATATATATATATATATATATATATATACATATATATGTATATATATACATGTCTGTGTCTAAGTGAATAAACACATATGTATAAATGCATACACATAATTTTTTTGTTGTTCAGTTATCTCAGTTGGTCTAATTTTTCATGACCACATTTAGGGTTTCTTGGCAAAGATACAGGAGTAGTTTGCCATATCCTTGTCCAGTTTATTTGACAGTTAAAGAAACAGAGGCAGATCGGATTTCAACTCTAATGCTCTATTCATTGCACCAGCTAGCTGCTTATATGTGTGTATACTTATATGTCCATATACACATAACATATTAACTAAACATACATACATGTGTGTATATACATATACACACATGCATATGGATACATACCACACACACAAATATCTCCTATTATTTCATTGATATAGAAAGCTCTTTGGTGACGGAACTCCTGCCAATGGAGGCAGAGAGTTGCCTGAAATACAGAGAGTTTAAGTGATTTACCAAAAGTCACAGAGGTAATATGGATCATAGGTTGAAATTTAAACAAGATTCCCTGATTCTGCAGCCAGATGTCTATTTTATTACATGATTCTTCTCCCCTTGAATATACTTAAAATTTAATATACCTAAGTACATACATAACTTAGGAAATAACTATTTATTTGTTAAAAACTACTGAGAAAATTGGAGTACAGATGAGCAGAAATGAGTTAAACAATCATCTTAAAATCTGCAACCAATAAGCTTAAAATGGATATGTGATCTGAAAATTAAATGTCAACCATTTAACAATTATTTACTACATACTGTCATTAATGCTATGTGATAAAAAAAAAAATAGAAAAGAACTAGATTAGATATCACATAGCTATCACAAGAGATTTAATTCTGACCCAAACAATTTACAGAGATGGTCACAAAAAATAAAACTAATCATTTCAATTTGTGAAACTTGAAACCTTTTACACAACTTTAACAAAACAGGAAAAAAAAGCAGTCCATTTGTATTGGTCAATTTTGACTAACTCTTGAGTTGGCTATTTTTTCCCATTTTAAAATTCATTAATTTAATGAATTTCATTACTTCTTATAAGAGAATATATAGAGAGAATGTATACATATTATAGCCATAAATGTGTATATATACATACATATATATATATATATATAAGGAGAAAGAGAGATTGGGAAATGCTGGTGATAAAATAAATTGATATTTATTATTTTTATAACTGAATGACTCTTACCACATTCTGTTTTGCTTCTTTCTCCACTGCAACTATCACTGCAAAAGCAAGAACAGATCCTATAGGATTGAAGGCCATTTTGTATTTTCCTTTTTTCCACTGGTTGCCAGAACCAAATTGTTCACAACCAAATGATCGTTCTGCTGGTGATGAACTTTTCTGTGATTAGATGGACTAATCCTCCAAAAGTGACATATTCAAAAATTTGTTTGTTTTAGCATGGTAGAATATTCCACAGTTAGTGCTCTTCAGACCTGACCTTCAAAAACTCAGGGTCAATACTACCACAATGAGGTATATTGAAAAAAGATGAAGGTATATTTACATTATTAAGATTTCAATAAGAATCTCTCTTTTAGAGAAGATTTTGAGATTGACATAAAAGATTACTATTTGAGGAAAACAAAATTGGCTAATTTTTTTTTAATTTCCTCAACTAAATAAGCCCTTAATTTTTCAAAATTAACAGATTTTGCTCTATTTTCCTCCTTGTAACACTGAGCCCATTAGTAATAGGATCCCATTTAGAAAGGATAGTTAAGGAATATTTTTTGTAGTTACATAAAGTTTTTCCCATAGTGTACAATTCTTCTAAGCAATTCTTACCCTTTCTATATCTGGACATTTTCCCAGATAGCACCAGGAGACTAAACCTCACTAGACTGCCATCTAAGAAATTTTGTAATTTGGAAATTTACTGAACAATTAGCTAAAGTTAGTAAGGCACCTAATCGGAAATAAAAACTTATTACTAGCCTATGCAAATTAAGTTAGTTTTTAATCCATCCTTGAATAAATGAATAAAACCTTTTCATGTGAACAGTATAAGCCTATGGTAAATCATACAGGATTTTTAGAAATTTTTCACATTTGGTATTATTTCATAAGATTAATTGAAGAAATTAGAAGTTACCCAATTATAAAAATATAATAACAATACAGTAAATTTTACTGTTCTTAATTGCCAAATTTGATGGTCTTTTCTCAATTGTCAGTCTTCTTGATCTCTTACAGGATATGGCATTGTTGACCACTCTCTACACTTGGATGAATGGTCCTCTCTACTTCTTTAGGACATTGTTCCCAATTCTTTCTCCCTATGTCTGACCTCCTTAATAGTTATCTATTTCTGAATCATTATGGATATCCCATTCTTTGTCCTCCAAGGCTCTTTCCTGAGACTTCTTATCTTTACTATTTACACTCTCTCTTGGTAATCTTATTAGCTCCATGGTTTTAATTACATAAATGATAATTCATTTATCTGATTCATAGATCTATACATCCAGTCCTAGAATTTCTCCTGAGCTTTGATCCTACATCAACAACTCACTAAATATTTGAACCTGAATATCCCCTCAAAATGTCTAAAACAAGACTTATTACAGTTATCCCTTGCACACCATAGGAATTAAGGGTGCTGTACCCCTGGGACCTGGAAAATGCATATAAATTTTTGGTCTTCCCTTCATACCAAAGAAGTCATCTGAATTATTATGGTATTAAAAAAGAAAATATGCTCTCATTATATAATACTATACATATATTTTATGCATTTCTATGTTTCTAACCTTTTTTGTGTAGTATAGTGATTCTTTGTGATATCTGTGGCTTCTATAAAACTCCCCCCCCCGATTCCCATTTAATTTATTATACCAACCTACAATATATCAAAACTGTGATGGAGAAAATCATTATGTAAAAAGGAATAATTATATTTTCCTCCAAAATTCATCCCTGTTCTAAACTTCATCTTTTTCTATTAAAGGCACCATCATAATTCTAGTTATCCAGGTTCTGACCCAGCTTCATAACCAGGAAGCCTTGAGTTAAAATCCTGCTTCAAACATATACTAGCTATGAAATCCTTGGCAAATCATCTCTCAGTATTCTAAGACAATCCTCTAAGAATATAAGTTGCAAAGAAAGTACTTATCTCATTATTAGAAAGAGTTTTATCATCCAGGAGTTGCCTGTTCTAGTGAAATTCCAGTACCATTATGCTTTATCCCAAATAGAGAGATAATGTATGTATAAATATATGTATGTATATATGAATGCATACATATATACATATAAATAATTATATATGCATATGTACATATACACATATATGTACATATATGAGAGTATATGTTCATGTATATGTATGTGTGCGTATGTTTATATATATATAAATGTCCATGAGTTTATGCACACACCATCTATCCCCTTCTATCCCCTAAGATCTTTGAAGACAGGGACTATTTCATTTTTATCTTTTTTATGCCCAGTACAGCAGAATTCAATGCCTGGAATACGGCAGGTGATTAATAAATGCTTATGGATTGCATTTGAAATCAACAGAATCTCTACTATGTGAACTCTTCGGTCAGAGATAGGCAAATCCAAATCCTAGCAGCTATTTCGAGAGTCATATTTCCTTGACTTCCAACATGCTTCAAGTTTCAATTATTTATATTTTTAACTGCAGGATAAGGAAGCAATATGGGTTAAAAAACAAAGCAGGAAAATGTGAGAGAGAAAAAAATAAAAATCAAACAGCAAGTCAAAGTAGAACATGATACATGAGGCATTTAAAAAGTCTATTATAATTTGTTTACCTGTTGCTAAAGTCTGACCCATTCCTGGCTCACTGGTAACACATCCTATCAGGTTGCAGAGAGAAATGGTGAAATTGTATATCCTATAAGGCTTTAGTCCCTTTACAACATAGAAAAGTTCTTGTGCTTCAGCAGAGTATAAAACCTGTGAAGAAAACAACCAATGACAATATGGCATTTCTAGGTTTCCTGTTAGTTAATACATAATAGTATTAGAGATTTTAACCCCTATATTCAAAATTCCATGAATTTAGAGTATGAAAATGATTGCTAAGATCTATTAGGAAAAGAGATTGGGGGGGGACATTTTGGGGGGAGAATCTCAACAAGCTGGAATTTAATTGATAATTATGCCATCACACTGTTTTATGAGGTAATAATCCAGTTCCTGAGTGGATAAATGAGGAAACCAAGTTATTGCCTCATAAAGCAGCGTGGTGGGATGGTTATTGCCACCAACAGTAGAGATAAAGGATGATGACAGTGTCACTATTATGTGATGAAATCCAAGTTAAACCATGGAGCAGTTTAGACATAAAGAAATTAGGATAGCATGGCCAATATGCTGAGTGGTAGGGATAGATAGGCAGATGTCATTGTGTTAAATAAACACTATAGTTTCCCCTAAAACTGAACTAAAAAAAAATTAACTAGATTACTTCAACATCAAAACAAAGCCAACTCTCAATTATCTGGCTGAGTGAGGGATACCATAAAGGCACGGTCCAAATCAAATCTTCATTCTACATTCCCTTTCAGCTTACTGACCTAAATGGAGGCAAAAGAGAGTTAAAAAAGAATAAGGAAAATTGAACAAATCACAAACTAGATCACCAACTTTTAGTAAGCTGAGAGTTTCAATTTAATTGAAAAAACACTTATTACATGGCTACTATGTACTCAGTATTGTGCTTTGCTGTTGGATTTGGGAAGGGAGAGACAAAGTTTAGATAATTTTGTCCTTAGACTCATAAAGCTTGCAGTCTAGCTTAAGAAGGACATATACTCTATAAAGGTAACTATAATGAAAAATAATAATATAATGGAATTTGGAAGGTATTAAGCAAAGTTTAATGTGAAGTCTGTAGGAAAGGAAAAGGTTATTATTAACAAGGAGACCAAGGAAAAAATCGCAATGACTTATGGGTTGGGTTTAAAGAACTGTAGGAATACAAAAGACAAAAAAAAAAGAAAGAAAAAAGAAAGAAAAGAAAAGAAATATATGGGGTGTGTTTAAAGTATACATTATCTCAGTTTGGCTAAGGTTAGTCATGAGAGAGAAGCTTGAAAAGATAAGATGTTGGGAGTCATAAACACATAATGAATGAATTTGAATTTTAACAAGTACATAATAGTGATCACCTGAAGATTTTTGATCAGAATAATATGACCAGATCTATATTTAAGCAAGATTAATCTGGTTGTAGTATGAAGGATGAAATAAAGATAGAGTTCTCAAAAAGAGAACTTGAATTGACTATATACTTCTGAATAGAAATGGGCAAAGGAATCACACAAATTCACACACTATAATCTGAGGAACCAATATATTCAGGATTTATCATCTAGCTATTGACTTTGAAATTAAATATTTAGTGTAATCTGACTTAACAAACATTTATTAAGTGGCTATTTAAGGCAGCATAACATAATGGATAGAGAACTGGCCTCAGGGGCAGAAAGATTTGAATTTAAATCCAACCTCTGATATGTACTGGCTTCAGACAGGCTTGAATCTGGGCAAGTCATCTCATTTCTCAGTGCCTTACACAATTAAGAAGACTGAAAGGATCATGTCATCTTCAACAAAGAGAGGAATTTTAGGAGTTTGGAGATGCCTGTGATACACACACTTGTCTGTGTATAAAAAGTCATGAGAAACTTCTTGACCATGAAAAATAGAAGGAAGGAAGCTACATTCCACTGAATCAAGGTAGTATTCTGGCTAATATACTTTATTAATATCTTTCAATTACTATGACTAAGTAAATCTTTTTAAAAAAAAAATCAATTATTCTACAACTATTTCTTTAAAAAAAAAATTTTCCCCCCAAATTACACCTAAATTGCTAGGGGACTAGCCAGAGTCAGGCCATTCCTATACCTTCACCACTCACCATCTTGCATTTGCATGCTGCACATCTTCCAAAACAATGACAAATTTGTTTTGTGAGCAAATGTCTGCCTATCATCAGAGAATCCTGGAAGAGAGTACTTCTCTGCCCCTCCTCCACACAATATGGATGTGGAATCTTACATAATCTTAATAAAAGAATGATTTTGTTGGGAAATAAAAGGCTTAAGTGTTTTTCTATTCTACAAAGTTAAATCATTTTTCTTTTAGAAATCAGTAAATGAAAGCTCAATCAAAAAGCAGTTATCAAGTTCCAGTTATAAACCAGGCAATCTGCTTGTGGTCCCCTGGCAAACAAAGACAAACTTGAGAAAATATTTGACCATCTTTTATTTGCTGTACCTTTAATTCAACAAAGTGATTTTAAAAGTCTATTGTAAAAAAAGTATGTAAATGTAAAAATGTAAAAAAAGTGTTTGTGAAAGCTGTTCCTTCTTATGTTTTTAATCTGACACCCTTGATATACAGCCAGATAATTTTCAGAAATTTTTTAAAGATAACGAGGCAAATGGGTTGGTTGTTACTAATGTTCTATCTGCCTTTAAGGCTAATAATATAATATGAATTTTTATTTCAACTCTTTTGGTCACAGAGTTGACTAAATTTCAATTAAAAGTCATACACTTGACCTACTGGTCAAGAAAGATACAGACCAAAACAGTAAAGAGAACTTTGGAATGAAAATTATATTTTCAGTAAGAATAATAATATAACACATTAGCCAACATTTGATGAAGTATGATGGAAAATAACAATACCTGTGAAACATCAAGGAAGGCTTGCTGATAAGGTATTTGTTCTGAAATCAAGTTGACTTTATATACTGCTACTTCTCCCCTTGTTGCATTATTTTCTGGTTTTACCCAAGACACATTTACTGAATATGGAGATAGAGGGAATACTGAAGGTGGTGGCATGAAAACAGGAGCTGTAGATAGATAAAACATTGAATAATGTGCTTTGTTTTTATTGTTTCATATCATGATTGCAAGTTTTCTAACAGCATTTGTATATTAGTTCTGTTTCCTAAAATTATTTCAAATCAAATTCCTCCTTTTAAAAATGTAACATTCAAATTCAAAATCCATTTCCTATTATTTTATGGCATATATAAATAGTTATTCCCTATATACAGAATAAAAAAAACTTATCATTAGGGAAATATTAAAAATAAATAAATAAAAGATAATACCAAATACCTCCAAGATAAAGGAAAGGAAACCACTGAGAAAGAATCAATGAAAAATTTATACTTTTAAGAAGATCTCATTGAAATAATGCCTGACATACCACATAGCTCTGACCAAAGGAAAAGGCTTCATTGCACAAACATATTAAATGCAATCTTTTTCTGTGTAACAAGAAGACATGAAATTAATCTCCATCATTGTTAATCACGTGGGCTTCCTGTTTTAGGTATCTGAAGCAAAGTCACATTCACTTAAGTGGAAAAGCCTCAAAGAGCTAGTAATAAAATGAGGACAAGTCATAAAAAAAAAATTCTTTGGAAAAAAATATTAGATCTAGACAAACTAGTTTTCCATTTCAAAAATTACCACTCAAAAACAAGTAAACTTGAAGGATCCTACTACCCACAGTGACTTTAAGAAGTTTTAAATAAATCTTAGTTGGAATGTTCACATATATACACACACATATATATTCTTCTGCTACCTTGGTATCCTGATATGGATTTCAAAATGTGCTAACCAAAGGTGTATTACCAAAGGACCTCATCTCACTTCCATTAGCCAGTGACCCATAATATTATGAGGGTCCAGTATTGCATTTTCACCCATTACTTTTCATTCCTGACCTTGATTTTCCCCTTCCAGAATGCCATGCCTCATCACTTGTGATAGCATGGTACTATTATTTGTCCAAGATGGCTAATAGTCATTAAGAGATCCTCAAGCACAATGAACATTCTGTTCATGACTATTCCTATGTATGGCAACATAAAAATAATTGGTTTTCTCAAAGGGCCTTATGATTCAAATATAGATCAGGATCTGGATTTCTTTGGACAAAAAGCATCATAAGAGGAGAGTTGTGTATGAATATAAGTGAAAATTTTCCATGTAATGAAAGAAGTTGTTGTTTCTTAATTTTACTAAGTGCATAATAGGAAGAATCTTTTAACCAAGCTACTGGTCTTGAGAAACTGATTCAAAAATTTTCTAACTGATTTTCTTTTCTATGAGCTTTAGTTGTGACATCCAGGGCTGGAAGTTGAATGACCAATCAATCGACAAGCATTTATTAAGGATTTATCATGTGCTCAGCACTGTGCCAAGCATTAGAGATATAAACATAAAGGGGAAATATCCCCCACCTTTAAAGAACAAACTTTATAATGAATATACATGTGTGTATATTTCCACACCTGGAAAAATATCATCCCCCTAAAAACCAATGTGGCATCAGAAGGGACTAAGGAACAATCAATATGGTATTTACTGCCCGATAACTCCCAGAAAAATTCCAGGCATAGAAGAGAGGTCTGAATACAACATTTGTAGATCTGACCAAGGTCTTTGAGGGTTTATGGAAAATTAAGTCAAAACTTGTTTCCTGGAGAAGTTATTCAGTCTAGTATGTCAGTTTCATGATGGCATATTTGCCTGGGTTCTGGACAATGGGCAATGCTCTCAAGCTTTCCCAGTAACCACTGGAGTGAATCAAGGCTGTGTGCTTGCTCCCATGCTTTTTAGCATGATGTTTTCAGTCATGTTGTCAAATCCTTCAATGAGAACAAACATGGAAACAAAGTTAGACACTGCACTGATGGTAAATTCTTCAACTTGAAAAGACTATAAGCCAAAGTCAAAGTGGAGGGAATATTTCTGTGTGATTTTTTTTTTTTTTTTGCAGATGATTGTGTACTCAATGCAGCCTCCCAAGTTGATATGCAACAAAGTATGGATCAATTCTCTGCTGCTTGTACTAATTTTGGCCTAGGTCCTCTTCTTTTTTCTCTCACCATAAAGTCTCATCATTTGAGTTCAAATCTACCTTCAAACACTTACTAATTGTTTGACTCTGGGCAAGTCACTTCACCCTGTTTGCCTTGGTTTCCTTGTATAAAATGAACTGAAAAAGGAAGTAGCAAGCCACTCCAGTATCTTTGTCAAGAAAATCCCAGATGGAGTCACCAAGTGCTGAACATGACTGAAATGTCTGTTCAGCAGCAGGAATATTTAGATGACTCCTAGATGTAAATATCCTAACCTAGTCTCCTTTCTGAGTTCTAGTGCTTCATCAGCAACTGCATACTGGAAATTTTGAGCTCAGCATCTCATAGGTACATCAAATGCAAGGTGCCCCATAAAGAACTCATTAAATTTATTCAAAAACTAATCACACTTTTGAATTTTTCTAATACTGTTGAGGGTATCTTAATCCTCCCATTCTCCCAACCTTAACTTCAGTGTAAACCCAATCCCTCACTCTAATTCATTCCACATCAGTTGCCAAAGTTCTATGTCTAAAACATCTCCCACAAATTTTCAATTCTTTCCACTATCACTGCCACCACTCTTGTTCAAACTCTCATTATCTCTTATTACCCCTATTGCAACAGCTTCCTATTAGGGCAGAGATTTGAACCTGAAGTCCAGTAGATAAGTTCAAATCCAGCTTCAGATACTTATTAGCTGATCCTGTGCAAGTCAATTAGCTTCTGTCTGTCTCAGTTTCCTCATATGTAAAATGGGGATAATAATAGCATTATTAACTCCTAGGGTTGTTGTGATAAACAAAGAAAATAACATTTGTAAAGTCCTTTACAACATGAAAGCACTAGGGATGGTAATGGTAATGATGACAATGCCTCTCCCTACATAATATATCATCCACATGGCTGTCAAAGTTATTTTCCTAAATGTCTCCACCTCTCTCCCTGTCCCATTCCCCTTCTCCTCTGTTCCCTTGTTCACCTCTCTCTCTCTCTCTCTCTCTCTCTTTCTCTCTTACACACAGAGAGAGAGAGAGAGAGAAAGAGAGAGAGAGAGAGAGAGAGAGAGAGAGAGAGAGAGAGAGAGAGAGAGAGAGAGCTATTTTTCTTACTCAGATGTAAGCTCCTTGAGGGGATATACTGTTTCATTTAGTACATAGCACATAGTCATGGCACTAAGTAAACAGTTAATATATACTTGTTGACTGACTTGATGTCAGAGTCTCTCATTTAGCTTTGTTGGTCCTCAGACAAGAGACATACAATTAGAACACAAAATGTGTGTTTGAAAAATCTTTACAGAATGTTAGAACCTGATGAGTTTTGTGCTTTACTTGGCTTAACCTTCAAAGTCCTAAATGACTTCTATACCATGATAGAGTTTTGGAATAGAATTTACTGGAGGAAATCATTCATGATTCCTTTTTCTCTTGCTGATACAAACATGTGGCTTCTCTTTTCTCCCCTCTCATTTTAAGCTATCTGGTATTTTATTACACAAGGTATGATTAAAATATAATTACCCTGAATAAGTAAATATCTATCTATCTTATATGACAAAAAAGAATTAATAGATAAGGAGACATCTCATATCAGAAAAAAA